>VMBQ01008025.1:0-39334 GCA_007657795.1 Dreissena rostriformis
GATTAAAATGGTTATAGTACACTATTAAAGATAAACAATATTTTTAGGTTACACATCACTATCCTTCATAACAATCACCTTTTTAAGATCCATTCTTCTTTCTCAATATTGAGGTCCAGAAATGAAGGTTATTAGTTGTATCGTTTGTTGGTGTCAATAAGTATTCTTCGTTGTGTCCCCATATGAAGAAAATGGCACCCAAGAATTATAAAAAAAATAAAACATCTCAGAGCTGGTGTTGTTTGGAGAGTAGAGCAATATATTTCTTGTGATTGAAGGAGTAAAATAGGTTCAAAAATGAACACTCGATAACTCTTTTTTTCATTTCCAATAGCATCAGACGCATGGCAGTTGACAAGTAAAATAGCTTTAAATTGTTATTGCGATGCACTGTATACAGTCTAGAGTTCATACGTCAAACACAAAAGATAAACATATATATAAACATTGTAGTTTATATCAATATGCCCTAGTTCTCAGCCCAGATATATCTTATTCTTGCAATTGGTATAAGAGTTGTGTCTGATTTAACACAATCACAATTAATATGCTTGATTCTCACTATGGCAGACATATGATGCATTCTACCAAAAAGATAAATGCAATTTCCTACGGTTAACCTTATCTGTTTTAGAGATACTATAAATCAAGAGATTGTTGCAGGGGCTTACCAGAGTCGCATTTAAGGCGATACATTCTGATAAAGCAAGGGTGGTTGCGCTCTCCAAGAGATAACTGTGTTTGCCTATGTCATCTCTGAGACGTTTGGAGACTTTTTAAACAATATTACAACAAAATAACCCGAAAAACAAACAAAAAAACTTTACCAAATATTTATGAACCTTTCTCTGCAAAAAGGGTTTAATGCATGTGCGTAAAGTGTCATCCCATATTATACTTTGCAGTCCGCACAGGCTTATCAGTGACCACACTTTACGCCTTAAATAGATTTTTGCTAAGAAGAGACTGTATTAACACGAAAAATATCATAAAAGCGGAAAGTGTAGTCCCTGATTAGCCTGTGCGTATTACGTACACTTGACGCTGATGCATTAAACCCTCTTTTTACAGAGCGAGGCTAATATATTTATCGGATTGCGATCATTACTAGTACATTAATGTTCGCAATCAAGTTCTGTGGTCGGTAATTCAAGAGTGGTACTTTGAACAATATATGTGTTCCATGCGATTATCTTTCACTATTGCGTTGTTAATTTAAATCCATTCCACACGCTTTGTATCAACATCTGTCAGCATATGCTTAAAAACAAGTAGTGTAAGCTTTTATGTTCTAGTATAACGTCAGATATAGATTGCATACGTACATTTGCAGGTACATGGTTCTACATACGCGAATGAAAATGTTTGGAATATATCTTAAATGGCGTTATACAACCAAATGTGAAACGTAATGTGTGTAACATTGTAATATGAAAGGCGAATTTTTAACAATTGTTTACTCCTAAAACAAATCACGAGATTCGAATATGCAATTACATTGCATATGTCAAAAGTACGAATAATTGTCAGAACAATAATTTTAGCTTAAAAAAAAGTTATTTCATGGAAATGGTTTGATGGTGCCATCGAAAAAAGAACATAACTATGTTTAACACTCTAATTATTAAATATATGAGTTGATGGAACTGTAAAAACCTAAGCTCATTATGTGATGAACATTAAGGATGTAACAAGTAGCATACATGGGAGCAAAATGTCATACATGACATGAGCAATACATATATTATGTCTAGTTTATCATATTGATCTATAATACACATCCAGTTTGCAATATCTTTGAATAGCTATGGCACATGTATACATTAAGCTAAATTATTAATCCAAATATAATTATTTATTTTTATGACAAAACCGCCATTAATAAACACAATTAAGAACGGCCATTCTTTATTTATATGATGAAATGCCTTTTTATATTCGATTACCTCACCAAGTGCTATTTGGACATATATTAACATTTTTTTCTGTCCCTGTCACATGCAACTCACTTCTTGTCAAGTCAATCTATCTTTCATCCAGATAGATCATTAACAGCATATAGAAGCAACACCTCCATTGATTCCATTCATATTTCAGACACACATATTATTACTGATTATAACAATTATCTATAGCAAACCAATCTAAGTCTAACGCTCGCTTTAATCCGTACCGTATCATTACCGTATCAATATTCCGTATTTTAATCTCTTTGAAAATGTATAGAATCACACTTTCGTAAGTCCGCATATGAGCATCTTTCTCTCTATTCTATATGGTCATTTACTATGTGCTGCTATGTTTATGTTTTCCAACCAACAGTATGCTTAATTTACCGAGATTTCGGAAATGTTGAATGTTTGGAATCCGACATCATTGTTTTAGCCGTTCTGTGACTCGGTGATGATCTCGTTGTGTTAGAAAGTATAAGTCAAAACATTTCAACCACATTATTTTACTAATAACTTAAAGATATCATTCACAAATCATGCAACATAAAGTTGTGTTTAGAATTGATAGTTTTGAAGCCGATACAGAATGTGTGCATGGTCCCCTGTTTCATTGGTTCAAAACGAAATTTTGGAAATCGCTCGGAACGTTATGTTTAAGAAATACTGTTTTATTCCCGCGGATCTTACAAATAATACCTTCGATCTTGATTTATTTAAGAAATTATTGTGCGAAAAAAGAGGGGGCCAATATATATATTTCTAATTAAGGACGTTCATGATTGAACTCAAAAGTATTGGTGCATTTTTTTCTGGTATTTAAACTTAATAGACAGGTACACACATTGCTTGCGATGACAACACATTCTAAAACAAAAATGTTCATATTTTCCTGAACAATTCATGTAACAATACTGACTTCGTTGATTAATGGTATGCAGACTATTATATATATTTCTGTTAAAGACATGCAATGACATATGATGATGTGTTCGCGGCATAAATGTTTATACTGATTATTTTAATCTCAATATTAACTTGAACTGTTTTTCTTATCAAAGAAGTTTAATGTGTCTTTTCTCACTCAGAACAAAACAACAGACAAACGTCATACGATATTGTATAACTGTATTAAAAGAGCACACCAGTGAGTATAGCGATGGAATAAGACCAACGGGAAGTGCGGAGAAAGCTTGTTTATTGTGAGGAACATATCACATGTTATTGTGATACCGACAGCATTAAGTAAGATTATAACGTTAGTGCTGATAACTTCCTGAACGAATTTATTATGTCAGGCTTAGATTGTCTTATATATCCTATCGTCTATATTCTGGTGTAAAATGATTTTGAGCAAATTAAAAAAAAGCACTTTATATGTGATGTTCACCATGAAACGAGTAAATACGGTGAAAAAACTTGAATCTTGGATCTTTATTAAGATCCGAGCGTATTGGAACGTTGTTTAAAGTGCTCGTGTGGAATACGTTTTTTATAGCGTCTGTTAATATCTTAGAAGATAAATATTGTTTATACAGTTTTTATAGGATTGATATTAAGACATATACAGGTTATATTTTACAATTATCCGACTACTAGTTTGACAGTTATTAATACATCCTAAGACATTTATATTGTCCCTCGAAGATGATATTCTGATGTTTGGTAGATTTCACACAGGAAAGATTTATTTTTGTCAAATGAACGGAAACGGTTTGTTGTATTAATGTTACATTGTAAGCATTTACAATACCACATACTTCGTCATGTAAACATCAAACCGCAGAAACAAATAGATATGGGGAACACTTTATATCTTATGTTATAAACTGCCAACAATTGTACCTATAAACTATCTCAGAAACAAAAGATTATTTGATCATTTAAAAATGAAAAGCATGTGTTTATATTTCACGTTAAACCCATACAGAACTCGACAAGTTACATAACGCTACTTAAACTAATAAATAGTGAACCTCACGCACTTACAAGTCAAAAGATGTGCAAACAGAATGCGATCCCTGCAGTCCTCCAAAAATAACTATTTAATGGTGAAATAAATCCGATTTTTTTATAGCGGTAATAACATCATTAGACTTATAACGTTCGTTAACGCTTAATCATGGCAGGATAATGTGCTTTTGTCTGCAAGAGTGTTCTAATTTCAAATGGAAACCGCACATAATCTCAATGTCTCATATATATTTTCCGGAGTTTATTGAAAAATCTCGTACGCGATTTATGGCAAATGAGTCTTACAAAAACAAATGGAGACGTATAAAAAAAACTAATACGCGTTTGAAAGACTCAAAAGATCAAATTGCTACTTCATTGATTAAAATTTGATACAACGATGCCACATGTTGACCAACTATACCATCATACCAAAGCGGTATAAGGTTCAACGTTGTTGAAATGATTTAATTAATTTGAAATTATAATTTCTATTCATTTGATGTTAATTTGTACATTTAATCCATTTCAATATTATTTTTTAGTGCTGAAAATACTTCCAATTTAAAATGTAACTTTCAGTCCATTTCCGTTAACCAACTATCGTCTATTTTATTAGCAATTTGCTTAATGTTATGCAAAATGGCAAAAGCGTGTCTATTACATATTAATAATTAAATTCAAGTGCAATACGTCAATTGAAAATTTCGTCAGAAACTCACGTGGAAATATAACCTCTGAATAATACTGAGTGAGTTATTAGCATGTTTTTCTTCATTTGTTCTATTGTTTGTGTCATTTAAAAAAATTATTTGACTGTTTGAGTGTTTGAGTGTGCGTGAGATTCTGTTGGGTTAGTGTTTCTTTTACATCGTGGATTCGACAATGATTTTGTTCATACATGATACAGTTATTACGGCCATACGCTAGGATTCAATGGAAATCCTAGGACGTTCAACTCTTAACGAAAAAATGCCGGTGTTTGACCTGTAATTTGCACAATAATAATACAATAGCTAGCTTTGTAATAATATTTAACTCATATCTAATATTGTGAAAGTACTTTTCCTAAACGATTAAGTCGAAGTATTTTAATGAGAAAAGCATGAAGATTAAAAGTGTTGGTATATGAAATTGTTAAATTTATTTTCGTGAACTAGCGTAGAAAAGTGCTTTCTAAAGCGAGTTTTTAGCGTTGATTTCATGTAATATCATACAATACGTGAACGGATGTTAATGAAATAAATTTGTTCATTTTGACTGCAAATCTACGGGAATATACCCACGATATAACACACGATCTAGTATCTCAACAATAACAGCTTAACTACTCCCTGGAGTTGCACGTATTGATGGACGGATATAAATTACACGTTTAGTTATTAGAAATACGAATAAATGGTGTAGGCTGTTTAGAATAAAGAAATTGTTTACAATTGTTTATACTTGAATTCTACTGTAATTGGAATCATCTTTTTCTCGTGATGTATCACGGGAGACGCAGTAAATCGCGTTGATTCGCTGGGAATTCACACGCATCTCGTAATTATATGCCAAGATTGTGTTTGAAGCGAAGCATCAAAGGATTTCATTTAACAGTTTATATTGAGGCTGAGTAAAACGTTTTGCGTTTTTCAGTTTACACGTTTTACAAAAAATAATGACATTTGTTACAATCAGACAGATAGCCACATGCAATGAAGACATTTGAAGTATAAGTAACCTATTCCCTAATCGACTGTATTATAGCAAATCAGTCCATTTTATGAAGTAATCACAACCACTGATACGAACTATTGTTGTATGCTGTAAACATCAAATATCCCCAGTTTAAGGTCGGGGATTAGTGTGTATGAGCAAAACTCAGTTATGTGAATTCACCATGATGGATCACATACGGATATGCAACTTCTTCTGCTATTTTAATAAGCGTCAGGCATTAAATATATAAACAGCAAATATATTTGAAAGCTCTTTAGGGCGCTAAAGCGTTTTGGGATTGAACACATATATTGATGTCGAACATCTGACCTTGACAAAGGACTTTATAAAGAACTTAAATAACAGCAATTGGAATACAATACATGTTTTTTGTAAATAAAAACAAACATCGTATCTGGAAAACACTTTGTATTTACGATTCAACAAAACTGTGTATATTCTAGTGTGTGGTGAATGTATCAGACAAAACAATATTCTTCACCGCATTATTAGTCGACTGTGATAGCAAGCAAAGAACGACAATACTGTATAGGATATTTAATCTTTATAATGCGACCCTATTGAGAGAAACAGTTTAAATACGTTTTGGTTAAGCAAACTAACACAGCGGCAAGCACTTTACAAACAAAGTAGTATTTTATAAAGTTAAACACAATCGTTACTTCTTTCAAAAATGTACAAATACAAAAATAAATTAATAACTACTCTTACTCGAGTGTTAGGGAAAAGAGTATATTGTGCGCCGCTCTTCATTGCAGCGCCCGATAAATGAACGGCCTGATTAATACGGTGATAGATCGATCGATGTATCTCGTGCTGATGCAGCTGAAGTTTGTTGTTTTTTTTTATTTGGTAGTGTCTTATGACTTAAACGAAACAGGTTTTATCGGAAAGTTGCCAGTAGGTCTTTTTTCAAATGTCGTTTACTTTTCTACTGAATAAATAGAAAAAATACGAATACCACACTAAATATTGAACTTGAATTAAATTGCAAAACAAAAAGCAATGAGATGAAAATAACACAAGCGGTTAGTTTGTTTCTCAATAGATAACTAGTTTATGGCGAAATCTAATCAAATTTTATGGCCGTAACATCATCATCAGATAAGGATTGATTACGTTAACGCTTAGGAATGCCCAAATGAATGTATATTGTATGCAAGTTACTTTTAAATTGTTAACATTATCTTCTGAAAGTTGGTACTTTGGGATAATGAACAGTTGGATACAAAAACATTTTGAGGTTAAAGATATTGAAGCAACATGATGCATGGATTTCAATTAGCATATAAGACAATTTAAACGCTATTAGTCCTTCGTCTTAAGTGCTCCGGATCTTGTAGACTAAGTTTTCTATTTCTTTCGCTCTTTTTAGAGATAATTTAATTCTAATTTACGAAACCGAACATTAGTACAGATACTACAATATGACATACTAATGTGGATTAGATTTAGTTAAGAATACATCCCAAACCATTCTAATCGTTATGAAATTCTTTTGGAAAGTTATCTCAAAATAGAAGAAGAGAATTATGTGGGCTTAACTTGTTTTTTAAGAAATGTGTTGTTGGTGTTTTTCTCTTCCTTTGAGAAACACACACACCAGAACAAAATAAGAGAAAACAAGTGCAATAGAAAAGAACAAATTAATACAAAGCACTATGCATTTCTCTAAAGACAACTTGTTTCTGGCGAAGCGCAAATCACATTTAACAGCGGTAACAACATCATTAGGAACTATTTAGTTAACGCTGACAAATGTGATTAGAGTCTGGATGAAAAGCTTCTACCAACGCGTTATATTGGATGTATTCATCAGATAACAAGGAACACGAAATTACAGTGAAACAGTGCCTTTATTAGTCACTGTTTTTGTACTAACTGTTAAAATGGAGTGAATTACTACGTGTGTGACATTACTTTTGACGTTGTGATGTTTATTTCTTGTGAAATTGTCATCTTAAAAAATTATTATTCCCAATGATATGCATGAACAGAGAAACTGAGTTAGTATGGGAAATAATATTGTTTATCAACTTTCACTAAAATATTTATTTTCACCAACAAATATTTATGGGGGTAAGAAATTAAGAACTATGGTGTTGATGCCAATGATTGGCTGTGTTGTGTTTTGGAACCTTGAATAGCTGTTGTAGTTTATTTTCTAACGGTTGATTATTTCCGGGAAAAAAACGTATGGATTCCCAAATACAATAAGACACCACTACATTTTCCTGATTGGTTACTAAATGGTCAAACACGGTAGGGACATGAAATTGGATGCGCCGGAGTGCTCCGTTGAACTTAAACTTCCATAGCTAATATTGGAATTATGTTTATTATGATAACATAACCAAACACAGACATATCTCTTTTGAAGCAGGGTGATTATGTCAACGGAAATGTAAAGCGTTGACGAATGAGAAATACTTCGATCGAAAATCATCATACTTAGGATCCCGTTGCTTGATTTTGCCAACTGAAGATCGAGCAAATATAATGCTCATATCCATGGAAATTAATAGCGATGCTGATTTGTATTTTAGGCACAATTTGAATATCTAAGAGATCTTCACTTACTTCGAAGTACATGCAGAAAAACGACTTGATTTTGTTAACGGGGGCGTTAAACTATTATTGGAAATAAAATGTCCCCATTTATAGTTTTCCATGATATCATATAACTGCCTTTGTATAAAGCATAGAATAATACCATGTCCTCCCCAATAGTCAAGTTTTCGTCTAAAAGCCTCTATAATGCTAAACAATCAACGACAATTTCGTAATATATTTCGTAAAATAAAGTTAACATATCAGTGTTCCTTATAGTAATAGCCAAAAATTCAACGTTAGATGTGCTCTGGTAACATAGATTTTTGTAGATACAAAATGCTCGTTTTTTGTATTGTGACACAATTAATTCCATTTGAATTTCACGCACATTTATCTATTTATACGACACACAAACACTAAAATGGTACCATGTTAGTGTTCATGTGCCGTGTGAATAGATATCGTTGCGGAAAATTAAAATGGAATTAAATATGCAAAAAAACATTAAAAAAGAGCATTTTGTATCTACAAACATCTATGTTACCAGACCACATCTGGCGTTGAAATTTCGGCAATTGCCATACGGAACACTGATTTGTAATTGTTTAACGTTATTTTACGAAATACTGTACGAAAGTTTCGTTGTTTTTGAGTAGTAATGGGGCTTTAACATTAATGTGTTTGACATCATAATTGTTGGAGTATGCAGTATGTATGACTTTTCTCTTTTAAAGGCAAGCTTTATGTAAACTATCGAACGTTGACGCCTTTTTCACTGAATTTATATTTTGTATGAATAAACACTTAATGTGTAAAATCACATTCGCGTCTTTGCATAAACAATGTTAAACGTAAAAATTATATGAAATATCTTTATTCTTAATTAGGAAATTGATTTGTAGAAAGCTCAATATATTATTCACCGACTATTTAAATATCAAGTTTTGGAAAATGTATGGTTTACACTGTGTTTATTATTGATAATAAAATATAATTATGTGTTTACGTGGACTATCACCAGCATTTTCTAGAGTGTAAATTACTGTATGCCCATTCCAACCAGGAAATCAATGCTAAGTAAGTTGTTTATGTAAACTAATAATAGTAAACAAATTGTATTTTTTAAGCGAAACTTAATTCAGTCAAGGCAATATCAGATTCACAAACATATGTATTTGTAGTTACAATTTCACACAGTTTCACTAAAACTTCAAGAGAAAAAATATTGTTTCCAACTATTTGTCTTTTGACAAGTGACACATCTCATTAATGGCTTCAGATACAATTAAAAGTAACACGGTAAAACAATACTTTAACTTTTATTTGCAAAATTAACAAAGTTCGTTTACATCATTATGAATAAAAAAATAGGTTAATACGACTCAATTTTTTCAAACTATCATATGATACGAATCTCTATTATCTTAATGGGATGCTTTCAACAGGTCTATTGACCGCTACAATGTGATGACCCCAGTTTTAATTATTTTTAGGTTAAATATCGTTGTGTATATTTTGCCACGTAGTGTACAGGCGACCAGTAATTTGCCTCGAATAAAGACTATATAAGTGTAACAAAACCTTGTATCCGGATAATGTTTCAGGAATTTAATTAAAATAATAGTAAACAAATTGTAATTTTCTAGCCCGACACTAACAACAATAGTAAACAAATTGTAATTTTCAGCTAAACTTAATAAAATTAAGGCAATAACAGATTCACAAACACATGTATCTGTATTGAAAATTATACACAGTAACACTAAAATTTCAGGAGAGAAAGTATTGTTTTTAACCATTAGTCTTTTGACAAGTGACACGTGTCATGTCATTTATTGCTTCAATTTAAATTAAAGGTAACATGATAAAACAATACTTTTACTTTTGCATGCCGTCCGTTTAGGTCATTTTCAATAAAGAAAATATATTAATTTACCTTAGTTCTTTCAATGTATCATATGATACGAATCTCTATTATCTTGATTTGTTGCTTTAAACAGGTATATTTACCGCTCGAATGTGATGACCTCAGCATAAATCTTTGGTGGATTTAATCGAGATATTGTCTGCCACTCACTTTGGCTCAACACGAATGAGGATTCCAAAGCCGTGTGAATTGAAGGATTAAGGTACATTAAAAATAATAAAATTGAATGTTTTTTCAAATTATTCCTAGATATGAAGTTGTGAGCATTACTGATTCTATTCTATGCTGCTATATATCCTCATATCTTTTGATGATGTACTTTGATGAAAGCTGACGAGACATTCGAAGTCAAATCAAATTATATTTTTCAAAGTATTCCCTATTCGAGAAAGTATTGGGCATTATAACATCTCTAAGCATTAAATAAAAAATAAAGTGTTGTCCATGTTTAACAATTTTATCTTAATTTCACCGTACATATAAGTATAAACTCCCCTATAATCAGACGCATGTCCTACAAATAATCGACTAAACTCAGATTGTTTCGTCACATTACAAAATTCTCGGGAGCTTCTTTCCTTGTCAGTCTGAAAAGACAAATACTGATGTCCTTAGTGCTAATCAGAAACAAACGAGACAAACGAGTTCATTCTTCTTGATTTTTATGCTGAAGATAAAACATAATAGTGCAACAGATTGATTTTTCTACGCATAGATTGCACTTTTGCGGGTTCGCACACTTTGCATTCTTGTGGGAGCAAGATAGCAATTATTGTTAATGATTGATGTCTTACTTCTTGTGCACAATACACATTTCGTATGTAAGAAACTTACAGACACTCATATTGCTGTTCATTGGTTATGGGTGACATTTATTTCAGACATATATTTTTCATGAATAAAACACATGCACCTTGAAATGTCTGTTTTAATGTCAGACATGTTTTGAGACTGTACTCTAGTTAGTATTCTTCCAGATTTGTCCGACGCATCAACAGATCATTATTCAATGGCAAACGGCACAATAATCATGTAGTCAAAGTTTATGTTTAATCTCTTATATTATATTAGTCTACTAACAGTAAAATTCGATATAGGCATATTTGATTTAGGACTTTGGCCCTTTCGCATGCCCTATCTTCAATACAACTTTGCCCAAACACATATAGAACAAACGTTCGTTTGCTTAATGTTCACGTGTGTAGTTTTCAAAACTGCATACTTCGTTAAATATGAGAATAACCTGTCTTGTTTTTTCTGTCTGGATATCGATTGATGGAGTTAAATAAAATAAAAGTACATGACTGATCAACGATTTATACAATATTATTTCCTTCCGTTAAACAAAAAACTGAGTTGCTGTTCTGTTCTGTTCAGTAACTGAAAGAACTTGTGTTTGATACTCAATACTTCGGAATACCCATTCCCATTTCCCTCAATTTTCCGCTTCTAAACACTTGTGGCGTTGACAACACGATTACGATTACTTAAAAGAAATATTGTGTGTCCAGTACTGTCCTGTTGCTAGACAGAACTGCATATTATCCAAACGGAAACTGTTTGATTGCATGGTTTGACATGTTGTTGTTGGATCTCATGAAGATTAATTGAGCGACAATAGGGCTTTGTAAGGCAACGAATTCATAATCAAAGCCAATGTAGGAACACGAACAAAATATTGCGTGAAGTCGATAACATGACAATGATGAGCCTCGAAGAAATAAAATAAAATACGCATACAAGATTATTCCCTTCTTGTTAAAAAAGGGTTCAGAACCTAACATCATATAGTTTAAGTTTCCTACATCTGCTCTTTTGTTTATCTGTTAAAGACCAAACGAAAGATCTAACTATCAAATGATTAAGTTTAATGTTGATTTCTAAACTTGTACTGATATGCAAACGACCAATAGTGTCAATGCTTTTGTAACTCGTGTAATATAATCGATCAAACACGTTTTGGTAATATTTGGGAATTAAGCATCAATCATTTCTTCACGTAAGTCCCTTAGAAACCGCAGAGAACGTTGCAAAAAGCCACGTTACATATATGGGATGTGTATACACATTATAATTTAAAAATAATCTATCCAATATTAGTATTCAGTGACTTCTTTGACCCTGGACCTTATGCCATTTAGCTTATAACACAATATTAAAACGAACCTTTACCTTGTTTTTCTGCAAAAAATTATCATACCGCTTTTCGATTCAGTCACAATGTGGCTGTTTTCTTCGGATATGTATGGCTATAGTTAAATTAACATTCCCTACAATTATATATGCGATACTAAAACTTATATACCAGCTAATACTAGTGACAACGTTCAATGGTATTATAAACAACTTTAAAACATTCGCAACATGTATATTTAAAAAGTCAAAATAAATCTATTAAACTAAACTTTATTAGGTGTGTTTTACAGTTGTGTACTATCCATTGCGTCAAAGATAACTAGATTATGTGGACAACCAGATCGGATTCTGTCATTACATTATATTTGTCAAATGAACATAACTACGTTGACTCCAAATAATACATCAACAATATTCAGCATTTCTTATGTTGTCGAATTTTTAATACGTTTGATTCGTAGTAACCTGCATGTGTGGACAAAATTCATGTCATATTATATCTTCGTCTTGTTATAACAAATATCCCCCGTTTTGTCGTTTAGATCATATGAATAAGTCGAATCAGCTATAATTAGCTAATTACATATTCCGCTGCTACTTTTGGTTTAAACAATTTGTTTTGCTTTATGTTTAATTAGCGATAAGTTTGTAAATGTTAGGTTTTGACTTCTATTTGAACTTACTTCCATTCGACTCCGTCTTCTTACAGACAGTTCATGAAGATTCTGTGTTCAAGTAAAGGTTCTGGTTACAAGCCGAACTTCCAGAACACACGTAGCAGATCACTGATGCCTCGACATTTGCTAAAAAAAAAGAAACAAACATACATAAGCTCGCTTACTTTGTACAAATATATATTTAACAAATATATTTTTTAAAGATAAAAGTCTAATATATTTTATTTAAAATACAATTTTAATCATTCGAAAAGCATGAAAGCATTAAACCAGGTTAAACAATTCGCGATATTAACATATCTCCTTCCTTTTTACATTACATGCTATTTAAGCAAAATAAAAATACATTTAAACCCGAATTATTTTTGTTTCAAAATTGTATTATTAAACAAATACAAATTAGTAAGAGTACATAACTGTTATTGTATTTTCATACAAATTTATATATAAACATTCATTTAAACTGGGTATAAATTATAAACATGCATTTACCGCACATCATCAGCGCCAGTACGAAGAAAGCAAGTCCGAGACGTTTCATTTTCAAATGATATCTGACGCGCTTTCCTTGCAGACAGGTTTAAACGCTCTAAGGTTATGATTTTCAGAANAACATCTTGAAAAAAAGGCATAAAAGAAACAGAAAATGTGTTCAAGTCAGTGTGGCGCCAATCGTGAAAATATATTTTCTATAATCACTCGTGAAATAACAAACGAACTGACACTGACATGAACAAATATCCTCTATTTATTGTTTTAGGGTGGCGGGAGGGGAGGGGGGGGGGGTAAGTTCCAAGCATCGTCATCAATAAAATGATATGTGAATATGATGCTTCAAATGTGTTATTGCTTTGCGTAGTTGGAATAATGAACCATAACCGTATTTATATTAAACATTATAAAATGCAAATATTAATTTCCAAATGTATTCCAGTGGAAAATGTAAAAACTATAAATTATAGCGAACGTTTTTCGTAACTGTCATACAAGCGCATTTACACTGTATTTCTGGTTACATAACGAATTTTGAACTGTCTGTTATTGTCTCATTCACTGTACATTCTACCTATATACAGTGACGTAGTGTTGTGTCACTTAATTGTTGACATAACATAGACTTCCAACATAAAAGTGTATTGCAATCTCTTGCAGAGCTTTTATATGTTTGTATTTATGACAACGTGCGTATACCCAGTAGAGCGAACTTCATTGTGCAGTCCTATCTCAAAACAGTATTCAATCATTCAGTGAATGATTGTATTACCACATCTGCAATACTAGCAGTTGTTTACAATTACCTTGCGGTTTGTTAAAATTACCAATGTATCAATTTGCAATCACATTACAACCTTTAAAATTGCGCACTTTGTTTAAAAACGGATTAATGCGTAGAGCAGTAGTCTCGTATTCGCTTTTGCATGGTTAGGATAGTCGCAAGTGTCATCGCCGGTGAATCATAGGGCTCCATGTGTGTCGCACGAACATCAGATGCACTAATAACTTTTGTCACGATTTAAGATGGAGATTTAAAAAATCCCCATAGGTTTCAGAAGAGTCATTTACATGAAAACAACTATTAAATATTTCCCTAAAACATATATTGAATTAAAAAAATTAAAGCCTCATTACTTCCCATTTAATGCATGGGGATAGCATTACGAAATTTAAATGCGATGGCTATCGTCATATACACATAAGATGTTTTATATCCTAGTGTATTGAATAATATTTAATTCGTTTACTTTATAGGAATTCAATTATAACATAACATGCACGTACAGTCCTTATCTCATTAAAATCAAATCATTTCATCCACGTTTCGTATGTTTTGCCGTAAGGCGGATATTACAGACGCGTTAGAATGGAGGTGATTTGAAATAGGATTTCTATATCACTTAGTAACCATGGATTCATATAAGTTATCAATGAACAATGTGCTTTTAGTATAATATAATTGCATGTTTATTTCTTGAGCAAATGTTAGGTTTCACTTTAATAATGTGATAACTGCTTAACTGATTAGCAAACTTATCCAAAAAAAGTCATGTACTCAATACTTATAATGCTAACATTAATAAATATACGTGAACAAGCTATTTTTCGACAATGAAGGATGAATACAAACAATCAAAATTACATAGAATGATTCAAATATGAGTATATGACTTTTCTCTCAGGTACGTGTTCTAAGTTCAGTACAATCAAGTGGTGGTTTACGTTTATGGCAATTTATCCAAAGCAAAATACTAATATTATTAAAACGTGTTCATCGAGTTTTCAATCAAGAGACAAGATTCAAATTGTGTCTGAAATAAGTTGATGTGTAAGGTAATTCACGCCGAGAATTGATACGGAATCCCGTTATGTCAACGCAAATCATTGGGCTGGTTATAAACGTGATAATTGTAAGTAAGATAGTGCAAAAAAGCAATGATAAAACTACAATAAAACAACGCATGTATTACCCGATTATATCTTGATACCTTGATGTAATGATAACGAAAACGTGCAAATACGATATATTGATCATTTTATCTGTTTGGAGATATTTTAGTGGAACTGCAGTGCCCAAGAGGCTTAACTCTTGCTTGCATTATTTTCACACTTATTGCCATGGGTTAATTTTATATTTAAATGTTGTCCGAAGCATGTCACAAAGACTCAAATTGAAACTAGAATAAATAAAGAAATAATACAATACAGGCATTGGAACATGTCTTTGGAACAACGTAAGGGTTTCAACTCCATTCAAAACATTTATTATACGATCTCACTTCAGTTTCTGTCCTTTTTTATTCAACTTCCAAAGAATAACGATCCAAATGTAAACAAATATACCTGTTTCAAATAAATTTATTAACATCAGATCTCACTATATCCAATACAAACTTATTCATAGTATAAGTTCATAGTTACGGTAATGCAAAAAAGCCAATATGTTTGGATTGAATACTTTAATAACAGACAGTAAAATAAAATAAGTGTCCTTCACTATCATAAATACCCCATAAAAAATAAACCGCAGCAAGTAAATAATTTGCAATTGTTTTTGTTTGCCTTTAAAATTCTTTATTTTTAATCTGTTCGATTTATCACTGACACTTCAAATTAATTCAGAAAAAAAAACGGAAACGAAGGCGAACACGAGTGTTGCCATGGAAACGCATGCACGACTGCTGTAGTTGCAATAGTCGCTGTTGCAGTAGCACTCCGTGAGGAAACCGGAAGTGGTGCAGGTAATGGAGATAATGGAGAGGTATCGCTCGCAGGATCGGGTGACCACTGAAACATATGCGGACTGATTTTACTGACTTCTGTATAATTACATTTGTGTTTTGAATGAATAAATCAATGAATTAATGAATTAATGAATAGATGGCTGGATGGATGGATAGATGGATGGATGGTTGGATGGATGGATGTATGGATTGATGGATTGATTGATGGATTGATTGATGTATTGATGGATGGATGAGTGGATGGATGGATGCATGCATGGATGCATGGAAGCATGGATGCATTTAAGCATGGAAGGATGGATGTTGGCATGGTTTGATAGATAGATGGATGGATTGTTTGATGGATGAATGGTATATACTGATGGATGGATGGATAGATGAACTGATGGTTTGATGTTTGGATGAAATGATTGATGGATGGATTAATGGATGGATGGATGGACGGACGGATTGATAAATGGATGGATTGACTAATTTAATAAGAACACTAGTTTTATACATAAAACATTATATTTCATTAAATTCTTACAGATTTTGAAGCTTACAACATGGACATGATACATAAATCTTAAAGTTGTGCTGTATTTAAAATTAAAGATAAGTTGTATGTTAGTTTTTAACATCAAACTGAACTTACTTCCATTAGCCTCCGTCTTCTTACAGACAGTGCATAACGATTGCGTGTTGATGTCAAGGTTCTGGTTACAAGCCGAACTTCCGGAACACACGTAGCAGGTCACTGATGCATTGACATTTGCTGAAAAACAGAAACACACATACATTAGCTCGCTTATTTTGTACACATATTTATTAAACGAATATATTTTTTAAAGATAAAGGCCTAATATATTTTATTTAAAATAAAGTTTTAACCATTCGAAAAGCATGGAAGCATTAAACCAGGTTAAACAATTCACGATGTTAACATATCCCCTTCATTTCTACATTTCGGGCTTTTCAAGCAAACAAAGGAAAACATTTCAAACAGAATTATTTTTATTTCAATTGTATTATTAAACACATAAAAACCAGTATTTATTCAAAAGTGCATACATAGTATGGTATTTTCATACAATTTTATATATAAACATTCGTTTAAACTGGGTATAACTTATCAAAATAAATTTACCGCACAACATCAGCGCCATAACGAAGAAAGCTAGTCCGAGACGTTTCATTTTCAAATGATATCTGACGCATTTGCCTATAGCGCTGGGTTGGTATTGTAATCGATTTGACGCATTTAAAACCGGTTTTTGATGAATCAGATCGAATCGATGCAGCTCTAGTTACAGGGTTAGTTACTTCGGTCTCGCCCCGATATGGTTTTTCACAGGACCGTTTATTCCGTATCGGGTCAGTTACTTTCCCTACGGGTTTAAATGCTCTGCGGTTAGGCCAAATAAAAAAATAGGTCCGTTTCCGGTCGCCCGACCGTGTCTCCAGAATCGGCGTCGACCCTCAACTTTTTATTGGGGTCGCAAAATATAAAAAATGTGTTCATTTTCGTTTATTTCGGTTCATTTCTCCATTTTAGTACCCGAAAGACAAAAAAAAAAAAAAAAAAANAAGGTTCACATTATATTACACTAAAAGTACATAAGTATCTTAAGATAATACTAAGGTCATCAGTACGTCCCCAAAATGTTTTCATTGTGTAAATTTCTTTCGGTAAAAAGGTATTAAAATAATATATTTTCGTTGAAAACACGCACAGTCTTTTTTTTCTTTAATATCTATTTCATTTTTTTTTTTTGATAAACTTATGATTAATAAATTATTGTGCGCGCGACAATATGGCGGACGCCGTAACCGGGAAAAGGCATTGAATATGAATGGTATAACTTTAGGGTGTCACAGTTTGTATGACGATAGCACCAAAAGTATACTGACGATAGGGTTCACTATTTTCTATGACGTATGCGGCTTTTGCATGTTCTATAGCGCTGTATTTCCTACTCAAGTCGAAGCCGTAAAGTACGTTGCGCTAAAATACATTGCATGACAATCTGTATATTTTAATCCGTTTAGGAAAGAAATAAAGCAAAGAATAATCAAAACTAAAACCTAAGATACGTATAAACGTGACAATAATAATATTAGAGTCGATACAATTATGTATTACTGCATATAGAGTAAGTAGTAATGTTAACTTACATAAGCCATCAATTCAGTTATTCTGGTGATAAGCATATATGGTTATATTTTTTTTTTAAATCAAATATTCTCATAACTTTCTTTTAGTGCTCATAATTGAAAATAGTTGTATAGAAAAAAGAATGTATTATGTTGTTTTTTTTAGCATTCTTTACAAGATTCATAAATGTTCATGCAAGTTTCATAAGAAGGCTCTACTTAACGGGTAGGCGTTATTTGTCGACCAAGTACGCGTACGCCACAATCAATACCTTGTTAAAAGCTTATTTATGCTTATAAAATATTTTCATTTAACAAAAAGTTGTATTCTTCAATCAATAATGTATCAATTTTTCAATGTAGTGGGTTCCATTTACGACTACGGGACATTGCACAACTAAAGCGTTTATCTCAACACGCATTATCCACGCCATGTCAGGTTTTTGACACTGTATTGAATTTTGTAATAGCAATTGTATTGCTCACAATTGAATTCATATCTACCATCTTACTTGTGCATTGAAACAACAATTCAACCACTCAATGAACAATTTGCACGTTTTAGATTACACGCCTTTCAATGTAAAACATTTGAGCTTCGCTCTGTGAAAAGGGGGTTTAATGCATGTGCATTCCGCACAGGCTCATCAGGGACGACACTTCCCGCTGTTGTGATAATTTTCGTTTAAAGAAAGTCTCTTCTTAACAAAAATCAAGTTTAGGCGGAAAGTGTCGTCCCTGATTAGCCTGTGCGCACTGCAAAGTCTAATCTAGGACGACACTTTACACACATGTATTAAACCCCCTTTGCACAGAGCGAGGCTCATTTTTTATAGATATAAGTCCTTTTGAAAAAAAAGTTGCTGGTCATTATGGACCCAACACCGTTTTTCATGAATCAAATGAATCCATATTATTTGTTCAAACCTCTTTATTGGGGGTAATATTTGCATTTTAACTACAATAACACTTGAAAACACGTTTTATTTAATAATCTATACGCCAGTACAACAAAAAAACATTAACTGTTAAGAAAATAATAATTAAAAAAATGTGAAGTTAGTCCTAAACATTATTCCAAACAAATGTAAGTTCATTTATGCTGTGCGTTTTTTAATGCAGGGGCAGACAGTTGTGCTACCATATTGAGGTTTTAAACTAAAGAAAAAGTAATGCCCCAACATATAAACAAAATAACTAATTTAAATAACTTTATTAACTCGACGCTACGTATTAATTCAGCAATAAAGCCATATATTGTAAGGTCTTTAAAATGACGTGCATAACAAAATAATTTTATGTTCAAAAAGATAAATGTTATAAAATGAATGTCATTCACAATCACAAATAATTATGACACAGCTCATCCTCCAATCGGTTCGACGTATCACTGTTACTTTCGGTCCAGTCCAAAATACGCAGCGACCACCGCTAGAACGAGTGTCGACACGGACGTTGTTATACGTCTGCTGGAGTTGCAGTAGTCGGTGTTACAGTAGCACTCCGTAACCCCACCGGACTCGGTGCAAGACCTGCTGTAGAAGATGACGAAGGATCTATCGCAGGATCGGGTAACCACTGAAACATATGTGGACTGATTAAACAGACTACGTAGTATCACTAAGCGACAGGTTAACACGTGTGTTTGTTGTAGTTGTTATATAAGATGTTTGAATATGCGCCGACTTTCAACTTATGATGTTAACATACAAACTATTTATGTCGATTCAAATTTAAGTATTAACAAGACAAATTAACTTTAATTCACACGATTATAATTCCAAATTATTTTTTTAGATTAATTTATGTAGATTGGTGCTGTAAGTTTATGACGTAAAACAACATTTACCGCCATTTGCCTCCGCCTTTTTGCAGACAGTGCACCCAGACTCTGTGTTGAGAGAGAGGTTCAGGTTACACGCTGAACTTCCGGAACACACGTAGCATGTCACCGACGCCGCCTCGACATTCGCTGAGAAGACAAACAACGGGTCAACCATTGTGTTAAAAATTGTACAAAAACGAATAAAGAAATTAAAGGTTTAACAAAAAAAAACATTTGTATGTTTCAAAATACCATTGCGACTATCAGAAGTATGCACAAGATCAACATATCTCTTTATGTCTGATACGTTCGAATGAAGCAAGCGTAAAAACATTCACAGCAGCAAAAGTTTAAAAGTCGCATGAATTGGTTTAAGTAGAAAAAATACATACAAACAAAACATTTTGTTTCGGAATTATATTACCAAGAAACATATTCTCAAGTTCTCGAGTATTGTTTCAATAAAATCATACATGAAGATATTTTGTAACTTGGTATAAATTATAAAAATGCAATTACCGCTCAACAGCAGCGCCGTGACAAAGAATATAAGTCCAAAACGTTTCATGGTTTAAAGATCTCTAAATCGCTCCGGTTAGATACAGGTTAAAACACTCCGGCGTTATGATCTTCACAAGAGATAAAGCACATTTCTCATTCGCTCACCTCTACAATGAATTTTAATTTAAAGTGAAGCAGTGTAAATAGTAGAAAATACTTGTAAGACATCAAAAGTGATAATTTTCTCCAAAAAAAAGCAAACCTTAAACCACATTCAAATATAACATTTGTACAAATAAAATTGGGATTGCAACATTGAAACGGGAAATTCATAGCATCTGGTCCCTGATAAGTTTCTTTTAAGGATATCTGGCTTAAGTCGATTTACCCATTTATGCCTAGTGGACTCTCCCATCCTTCTTAATTGGATCAATTTATTTCCAAAATTAGGGATGTCTAGTATATTTATTTCTATATTTAGAATATTTCTCACAGAAATTCCTTTAAGCAAACAGCGCAGACCCTGATGAGATGCCGCATCTCATCTGGGTCTACGCTGTTTGCCAATGCCTTTTTTTTCTAGACGCTAGGCATACATGGGTTAATACCTATTTACCTCCTTCTATTTGCCGATGATGCTGTCATTTTCTCAGAAACTATAGAAGGACTCCAGGAATCATTGAATAATTTAGAATCATATTGCGATAAATGGAATCTAACTGTTAATATTGACAAAACAAAAATAATGGTTTTCCGAAAAGGGGGCGCGCTAAGCAAAAAATGCAAAGAAAATGAAATTGAAATAGTTAGCAATTTTAACTACCTTGGTATTTTTATGTCAAGTGGGGGCTCATTTATACCTTCCACGAATACACTATATGGCAAAGCTACAAGGGCGATGAATTCCCTGTTTTGCATTACGAAAGATATGGAAGTGCCAATTAATGTTATGTTCAAGTTGTTTGATGCATATGTCTTGTCAATCCTTAATTATAATTGCGAAGTATGGGGATTTATTGAGGCTACTAATATTTAACGTATTCACAGAAAGTTATGTAAAATACTGTTAAATGTAAAACTGTCAACAAATTCGATGTCACTTTATGCTGAAGTTGGCCGATTCCCTTTATACATTGGTAGATACCTAAGAATTATTAAATATTTTTTAAAACTGTATCAAAAGAAACAAGGAAATTGTATTCTTACTNGTAATATGTTCACATCAAGATTTTGCAAAATAAATTGTCATATGAAAAAGTAAGTTTGAGTTTACCTCGGTTAACGCAGACTTTAAATAATTTAATATTTGAGAAATCGGGGCGTGGGTTTACACCTGTTAAGGTTCAAACTGGTTAATGTGGCCCTTAACAAAAATCTTAGGGCAATCGTTTTTTTTATTATTATAACGCGTAAATAAGGAGTATGTATTCACATAACTTGTTAAAAAAAGAACGAAATTTAATTTGTATTGTATTAAATTTTTTGCGTGTATTCAGATTGTGTGTTGTTAAGTTTTTAAGTTTCAAGACATTATATTGATACGTAATGTTTTAAATAGTATAGTGCTTGAAGTAAATAGACAATATTATTGAAAAAAAAGAACAATATGCGTTTGAAATTAACAAGAAAACACACGAATTATGCATGTCCGAATGTATTCCAGTTAAACATATAAACATATTAACATTATAGCGAATTTTATTTAAACGCGCACTTATAGTATACATCTGGTTACGAATTTTGAATTGTCAGCTATTTTCTCATTATTTTGTTACTCACTTTTGTTATTTATATCTCTATACATTGTTGAGTGTTTTTACTTAATTGTTGACATAACCTAGACTTCTAACATTAAGGTATATTGCATTCTCTTCCAGAGCCTTTATTTGTTGTATTTTCTCAAAAAGTGCTTGTACCCAGTAGAGCTAACTTCAGTGTTCTGTGTTTCACCTAAGCATGCGTTCAAGCGTTGAATGGGCAAACTGGATTGGGTATGGATTTGAATGACAAAATAACTGCAATGTAGAGCAGTTTTACATGAACGTCTATTAATAGTTTCATTCGTTTTCAGAAAATGCGATAATTGTCGAGTTTATAATCAGTTGATAATCAAAACAACTTTTCAATCATTAAATAGGCAAAACACACTTGAATGAAAATTTATTCACACACGTTGAGCCAATTGTACATGAACTTCTTTAGTTTACTTGTTTTCAGAAAAATGCGTTTGATATCTGCAATATCTGGTGTATATAAGTACGCCCTGGTATGTATAAATGATATCCGTGTTTGTGTTCTTTAAATTTAAATCCGTCTTAATCAGTTCTTACTGTTTTTTTTTCTTCTTATAACCAATATGAGCACCATAAATTACTGAAATAGATATACAGTAATATCATACATATTGTGTATACATATATATATATAGATTGTGATGCAAGATGTTGAACGTGGTTTACATATTAGTTTTTGTTATTTTAGGTAATTTTCTTGTCCCTCAATTCGTTTATAAACGTATTAATAGGGCAAATGTCATCCATGACAAGCATCATATTGGACTATAGGTAACTTAAATGTAGGCAAACCCGTTTGCTTGTTTTATCTCATCTAGTTACATTTAAGGGGATAATTAAGTTACTATATTTAGTGAGATCAAGCATCACTGTGACTGTGCACACGTAGAAATATAGAAGCACAGTTATCGCATGGTTGTTAAGCCCAGATGTATCAGCATATACAATTTAATAAACATAGTACAAATAAACAGCGCAACGATTTTTCAAACGATTTACATTAGGTATATTAACCCACATTGGACATTCAGTATGTTCGTTTAGTTAATATTTAATAGTATGCATTACGCACAGTTTCTATTCATATTTCCAGTAATATTTTGTATTGAACAATTATTATGAAATATCCACTAATAAATAATTACCATTAACTGTACAGTTTACATGTTACATGGATACTGATCCTAAAACATTACATTGGTTGTCGATGAAAGCAGATTGTTCCCTTTCTCGATTTAAAAATGTCAAACACATTTCAGCTGTTTACAAGTAACTCTTTACTACCGGTATATTGTCAATACCAGTTATTGAGGATTCAATCACATTACCAGAGGTAGAGAGCGCACTTTGTTTAAATTGTATTCATGCGTAGAGCAGTAGGCGTGTATTGGCGTATGTTATTTAAGAACAGGTTCTCATGTGAATCACACGAACAATGGCTGCATTTAGAGCTTATTTCAAGATTGAATTTGGATCTTAAAACAGTTTCTATAAGAGTTGTGTATGTATTGATCATACAATATTTGTTTTAGCATGAATAAGGACAATGGGGTGGATCATGCACATAAACGTGCGCTCATAGTTCAAATATTACATACTTCAGAATATTAATATACATAATTTGATGTTTAGTAACGTATGAACTTTCTTTTCTTTGTTTTCATTAATGACATTGCTGTTCCTACATTTAACCCGTGTCATTTATACATCATAATGAATAGCCTTGTTTAAATGCACTTTTAATTGTAATTTAAAACGCAGCAAATGTTTCATTTATATGCAATATAAAGAAGTGAAACTATATATATATATGCAGTCTGATATCGGCATGTTTTTCATTAACCGTATATATTGTTAATTATCAGTTTCGATGAAGATTGATTTACTGATGTTTCGGTTTTATTTCTATACTGGCACCGTCTCATTCTCAAAATGCATCGAATACAAAGTTGGCTTAATTCGGCTGTGCATTGGAAGCCTATGATAGATATCTCCATACAAAAAAAAACTCGCTACATTATTTTTCCGTTCTGGATGCGATTTAAATCAATTGAAGCATAATCCGACTGAATATACTGTTATGCTTTAATTGAGGTCGTGCACAATATGCATGCACACACTAGAATGCAAATAAACTAAAAAATCCAAGAGTATAATTTATGGTTATAGAATTCACGTATACAAGGTTAATGTTGTCATTAAGGTGTAATCATTGAGCCTTCCAAAAGCGACCATAAACCATTTATTAGTTTTTATTAATATGTAATGTGTAAACTGTAATACAGTACAGGTTTTTGTTTTAAACAGTACTTACATAACATTATGTTAGCTATGTGTTTACTGTCGTGTAGGCTTACTTGTCTGGGAGTCGTTCAGATGTAGTTGATGTTGCTCTTTCTTCTTTATTTTTGTTACCTTATTATACGAGTAATAGTGATCCCAGCGAGGATATGTGTTCTCATCATATGGAACTAACTTCAATCTTTGTCTTGGTTGTTTTTCGTAACAATACTTCAACAGTATCACGAGTCCATACATTTCAGGGGCGCACCGCAAGTTGTGTTGTAAGACATTCTGGGTCAATGCTATGTTCACTGTTAGTTTTATTTTTGCACATGCACTGTGATTGTTGTAAATTCTACGTTTGAAATTGAATGTTGTAACTAAACCAACAAAACATGAAGCGTAAGCTTGAACCTTACTCTGCGTAAACACCTCGATACGTTCCGTTCACGTTATTTACTATAATGGCAAAGGGTTGTTAACAAACTCCACATCATCTTATTTCCATAGCAGTATTAATTGATAAAGACACACAGGATCGAGACGACGTAATATTGAATGCCTACATTCGATTGGTGATATGTCTGTCTTTATCATATTTGAGTGTTGTGTACAATGTACACACGTGGATTTTGTGTATAAGCATCCAAATATTAGGATATAATGTCATGGTTAACACATTTCATTTACTAACTCTTGTTATTATGCAATCGTTATAACAATGTTATACATCGTTTAAAAAAAACTAACTTTAAATAGTATGTGAAATTAATTTTGTCCCGTCATAAGCAGATATCCCTATGTTGTTTCGCGTAGGGCATTCTGCTCTTATAACTAGACAGCGGTCCGGATCGTGACTCCTGCTTCTATTACTGTACACGACCAGTTACAGTACAGAGATCTAACGGCGGATACTTCTTATAATTATTGATAAGTGGACACTCACACTCGTGTCGTTAAATCGTATGTGTTTTTTTTTCAGATTATTTTCATTGTCAGGTTTATATAAAGGTTTTGTAACTAGTATTTTGCTTTGTACATTTGTCCTTGGGTTGTTATCGCCCTTTTGTCAAATATCCTCAATCCTGAATTTTTCATCAGTCCTTAATTGCAAAGAAATCAAAATTAAAAACTATCTGTTTAATTTAAATGTTCAATTTATATGTGCTAGTATAACTACAGTAACAGCTTTTATACGTAAAAAGGGAGACAGGCAATAATTGTTATATCGTTTGCTCAGACCATTTCCTATTCCATCGTTTTAGAACTTCCAAAAACAATTACACCGACTAAACAAATTGTTTTCATATTACAACAACACGACAATTAAGGCATGTGCACACTGGCAAACAAGATACACTACCACAAAGTCAAGATATAAAATGATAAAACAAAACATGAAACACAGATCATTATCTGTTGTTATTACAGTTCAGCAATTGCCTTGTTTGATGCTGATATCATCGAGAGCGATGTCGCTCAGGTAGCCATTGCCTATCTTCGCCGTGAACTCGAACTGAAATATAAATATATACCATATGATGTTCGTAACATACATCGCACATATATTGTTCGCATCAATATCAAGTAACCTCGTTCTGTATAATGTATTACTATTAGTTTTTATTTCAACACAATGCTTATACACGATGAATACGTCGTGTTAAATATTTTATTTTATCTCCTATGTACTGCATTTTGATCCTGATCCAAATAAACAAATAGAACAGGAAATCACGTGATGCGGTTGAATGTATCAATTTCATGAATGAATAGTACAATATTGTTATTTATATTGGAAAAAAAGTACACACATTGATTGTTGCGGTAAGATACGATTCATTGAGATGTATGTCCTTTTTTATCCACTCATCTTGCAGGGATCCTGTCCTTGCCCATAGGTTACATAAAGACTTCCATTATAGAACAGACGCAATCGAAGTGTGCCCATGTCTTAACCAAACATCATGTAATAAAATGTGACGCAAATTGGGTTATATCCCAATTTAACTAGTATATTAGGAGAACGAAGCTTTGTTTGTTTGCGTTCGTTCTTGGATGCGTCGGCAAGGATATAGAACCATGCAATTACAAAAGTTACATTCACCGATCTTATAGTTCTAATAGTCTTCTTTTCCGATATTAGATGTGATGCTCGTAAATTTAAGGTCCAGTATCAAGTTTACATGGTGCTGTGAACATCAAGCACACATATTCGTTATGGTGGAATGAGTATGAGTTACACTTATGAAAGTGAAGCTAATGTAAATCTTTCCAACAATGGTAAACTATTAACTACATCATACATATAGGATTATTCAGATGCAGGGATTACTTATTTTTCTACTTTGTTCGTTATCCTCAAGCCCGTGTCGCATTATCAACTTGTGCGATACTAGCCATTGGAACAACACATTAAAGCAATATTTCCAAATGTTATATATTTCTTTGATAAATAAATCCAATAATATTCATGAAAACTCCAACTTTTTTATTTGGTATATTTGCTCAAAACAAAAACAAAATGATCCGAAAGAGCAAGAATACATTGACTTTAATAAATGTTACACCAAACGTAATGGAAATTATATAATCGACATACGTTTAAAATTTGGTCCAAGACGTTGAATGCGGACGCGAATAAACGACTAGGAAAAATGTTCGTTTTGAAGTTAGCAAGTTCTATAGGAATGTCATGCAATTAAAAACACATGAAAATAAAAAGAAACTGA
This sequence comes from Dreissena rostriformis, assembly GCA_007657795.1. Taxonomy (NCBI): domain Eukaryota; kingdom Metazoa; phylum Mollusca; class Bivalvia; order Myida; family Dreissenidae; genus Dreissena; species Dreissena rostriformis. The sequence goes on from VMBQ01008025.1 coordinate 27,427, forward strand.
ACGTAACATATTAATTGTGGCATATTGTAAAAGCATATGGCCACTGACTTAAATTTCATAATTCCGGAACTTAACAAGAATTCCTGTTCTCAATATGTTTCTGGAGTTTACTTTTGTCTATAATTACAATATAAAGAAGTGAAACGCAAGAGGCTCCAGCAGTATTGCATTTTTATTATACACACCTTCCACAGGTGGAAGTAACGTACCCTGGATAGTATATTCAAATAAATATATAAAATCATGTTTAATGAGAGAAAAAATGAGAAAAAAAAAAGAAAAAAAAAATCCCCACCCTCTGATATTAAAATCATAACAAGGTCATTAACTAGAATTTTCATAGGCCTTTCTTCGCGGGCCGCAAAAATGTCAAAAATAATAATAATCCAAAGCATCCCTTGGTCCTCTTATGGGCAATTGGACAACCTTTCAAAAAAAGTTTACTTCAAAGAAATCCGTCCAGCCGTTTACTCACAGTCGGTCGATAACCACGCAATATTTCGAGCCAAACGGTCCACAAGAATAAATGTGGCCCCGACGTTCACACAATATTTTTGAGTTTTAATCGATAGCTCGCGTCCTATTCCTTTCAAACAACGAGGCATGTCACATAATGCATGCATATGCAACCACGGACACCAAAAACTTGATTCAAATCGACTTACTTGCGAGCAAATTACGCGTTTTTTATGTTTCTCTCTCCGAGAAATGTCAACTGGCGCATGTTGTTGTTGTCAGCGGTCTTGTTACAAACATTGGGGTCAAATCCGTAGTACTTCCGAATGTAAAACATATGGCGCTAGTTGACATTTCTCGGAGAGAGAAACATAAAAAACGCGTAATTTGCTCGCAAGTAAGTCGATTTGAATCAAGTTTTTGGTGTCCGTGGTTGCATATGCATGCATTATGTGACATGCCTCGTTGTTTGAAAGGAATAGGACGCGAGCTATCGATTAAAACTCAAAAATATTGTGTGAACGTCGGGGCCACATTTATTCTTGTGGACCGTTTGGCTCGAAATATTGCGTGGTTATCGACCGACTGTGAGTAAACGGCTGGACGGATTTCTTTGAAGTAAACTTTTTTTGAAAGGTTGTCCAATTGCCCATAAGAGGACCAAGGGATGCTTTGGATTATTATTATTTTTGACATTTTTGCGGCCCGCGAAGAAAGGCCTATGAAAATTCTAGTTAATGACCTTGTTATGATTTTAATATCAGAGGGTGGGGATTTTTTTTTTTTCGTTTTTTTTCTTCATTTTTTTTCTTCATTTTTTCTCTCATTAAACATGATTTTTTTCTCTCATTAAACATGATTTTATGTATTTATTTGAATATACTATCCAGGGTACGTTACTTCCACCTGTGACACCTTCGTGGTCCCTTATTTATGGCAAGTGACCAATTGCCAAAACAATACATTACGGCACAAAACGAAACAACATACACACATAGTGGAATAAAGCTGGGGTCATCGTCTTGGAACGGTCAATGCTTAGCACTGGGGGTTTAAACCGGTTATAGAGCGCTCAACCTCACAATTGGCCCACCAATATTCATAATACATATAAGTGTAAATAAAATTAAACCTCATAGCATTGCAACTCAAATTTAACAGTAATAACAGGAGATTAACGCATTCAATTTAATTACTATTTAATTACTCAATGGTAGGAAGGAGACCAGAGCAACAGAGTTACAACTTTTTGAGGCACGATGAAATGAAATTACGAACACATATCAACTACATCCCTTCTTTTTATAGAAAAGATTTAAGAATATAGCATCATATAGTTAATATTTCAGATCATCATCGTGCACATACAGGACGAAGCAGCAATATCGGGTGTAAAAGATCAATATTACATTGCTTGGTTGTTTATCTGACTGTAATATACTATGACAATAAATGTAAATGAAAATAAATGTTATACCTTAAAAGAATAACCGTATAGACTGAGTCGATAATTTATCAAAACGAAAATTACACTAGCAATTAATAAAAAAGCTGCGTGATCTATACACGGGTAAACTACCATCAGAGAAAAAATAGTAATATAGTTGAATGATATAAACTCTTTACTTAGACCTATCATGTAGCTGAAACTGCAAATAGATCGGATGACGTAGTTTAGAAGGATGACACGATGACGTCACCAGTAACGAAATAAAATATTATTACATGGGTAGTACTGTAAAATCGGAATAGAGGTCACTGCGACCGCTTAGCCTCGCTTGCTGGATATGGTTGGTTTAAACAATTTGGCCAGCCGGTAACAATCCATGTACCATGGAAATATTTTATACGGCATATTTCTGTTCCTTCATTTAGTTAATAAATATGATAAGCAATTTTAACCTGTGAATGTGCCGCGTCTATCACCAGTAGGACCTGTTTTTTCCTGCACAATCCGAGAAGACTTTGTGACGGACCCAGTTAAACTGACTTCCAATATCCTGTCTCCACTCACAGAAATCCTTCTCAAAATCACAGAACGACTCGTGTACTGGAACAATATTGCGTAGGTCTTCTTTAATGGATATTGCTGAAACCTTGTCGTTAACTACAAAAGATACAAACACATAATACAATTAACTGTTTTGTTTATAAATTATACAAGTACCAAATGTGAAATGTGCACAATACTTACATCTGTCTGTATACGGGCCGTTCAATATTTTATAATTATTTATATAAAAATAAAATATCAGTAACATACACGTTGACATAGAAGACATATATATATATATATAATTTGCCAAAATGCATGTTATTATTTCTTTCCATGTAATTCACACAATCGTGTCGTGTTGCGTTATGCTCGTAAACATTAGTCCAACAACGATGTTTGCGTCATATTATTACGTATCATCTTTTAATCAGACTGTGATATATGCACATTGGCACTTACAGAGCACTGACCATAGACAATATTACTGAGCACTGATATGATTAAGTATGGAATAAAGTGTGGCTAAAGGAAGTCCACACATATTTCATCAGGACAGCGCAATTAACACTGTTTAATTAATACCTTAACAGTTTGAATGTATAAATAAAATACGAGAACTGCAATGATATTTTCTTTGTATTTAAAATATGTGTATTATAGGCAACATCAAAATTTCAAAATTTATAAATATGTTGTTATATATATATATGTGTGTGTGTGTGTGTTAATGCAATGTTGCAATTGTATTTACAAATTGTTAATTAATGAAATATCCCATCCATCATTTAAATATGATTTAAATATGATTTAACGTGTTCCAAAATACATAATTGAAAGGCATGATGTTTTGTATTGGTACTAGCTTTCTTATAAAAAGCGTATGTGTTTATTATGCAATACCTAATGTCTTATGCTTTTCGATACAGAGCATCGTTCTTATATTATGATATTAGAGTATCATAGAATCTGGGTGCGTCATGCAAATATTTGTTTAATTGACAACATTTTCAAGATCAGGACGATTCATTATGACTGGATTGTTCACTTGCTTTACTACCACTACCACTACCACTACCACCACTACCACAACCACTACCACTACTACCACTACTACTACCACTACCACTACCACTACCACTTCCACTACCACTACCACTACTACTACTACTACCACTACTACTACTACTACTACTACTACTACTACTACTTCTACTACTACTACTACTACTACTACTTCAACTACTACTACTACTAGTATCTACCACTGCCACTACTAATGCTATTTCAACGAAAACTACTTCTACCACCACTACAACTATCACAACTACAACTTCCAATAAAACAACCAATACTACTTCAATCACTACTTTAAACTACTTCTTCTTCTACTAATGTTTACTATAATACTATACTATAAATATTACAATGAAATACATACTATGTGTATAGAAACGCGGCCAATTCTGAATGAGACCATATATCATTTTATTGGGACACTGCGTGCTGGATACATCTCTGTGGCCTTTCAACTGGTAGTCACACTTTATCTTCCCTGTCTGAACGCCGCAAGCTATCAAATTCTGTGCAGCTGAATTGGAAATAAGGTATATTTATGTGTGTATATCTATGTATGCAGACAGTATACACGTATTTACCAAAACAAAACCTATTGACATCCAAAAAGATAAACATATCCTTGTAGTTGTTCCTAAGTTTTGTAGGCCGAGTTCATTAAGGCCTCGAGACGGAATTATAAATTAATGCCTCTGTTTAGCCACACACCAACCTTTTAGCATGTGCTCGCCTGGGTTGTGCTCTTCGAATTTTCCCATGAACGAGACCGCAAACGATTTTGAATTGTAGCCTGCAGTATGCGTGCCCTTATTGCTCCATCTGGGGCCTTCATACACATTTCCATCTCCGCCAACCAAGAAGCTGTAAGCTATATCACACCATGCTGCAACGAATAATATTTGTACAGACACAGTTTATACATTTTTATAGAGCGCATATCCACGCTGTTTCTATCTAAGCTGTTAAATCACCATTTTATTGACATTTAGGGTATCAATTTTGTAAATATTAATATGGTCGGTAGATATATTTTGGCAGGTTTAGTAAGTTACAAATAATCCACTCGACAATACGCATCCGGCCGTTGAAGATAATGATTCGACTTGATTTTATGTATGCATCTAATGCACTTGCTTTGTTTTTTACCAAAACGCGAAAGGTTCTTTGATACGACACTAGCGCTTAACATGACCTCATATCCCCTTGTTTGTAAATAGTGTTTATTTAAAAGCATTTAACACCATTGGTTAAACTGAATTAAAAAAAATCAACACACAAATCTTTGAACTAACATTTTTTAATCTCTGTCATGTGTCCGTGCTGAAGATTTCGGATGTATTCAGAACACTTTGAGACGGTGCTGCGTTCAAGGTGGTCGGTGACGTGCACGAAGAAGTAGTCAACTGGGACCGTCATTCCTTGGCATTTTGAAGCAACCGTACTCCAATTGCTTCATGGAATCAAAGTAAACCGACTGCAAAAGTCTCGATCTATGGAATAAAGTACATGTGTAAATGGTTTGACATGCGCTTATTCATTTTGTTTATATTGTACTTGGTTAATTCTTAGTCAGATGAGTATGCTGGTTTCAAATACAAACAATTCTTTAGTTTAAGTACAATGCACTGATAAATAGCGAATAACAGGTAACTGACTGATTGTTTTGTAACATATCTAACGAGGATTGGAGTAAACTAACTATTGCTTTCTGTATCATACCTCTGCGTCCCCATTTAAAAAGAAACAATGAAAAACAATGAAAAACAATCGCATATATATATACGGATGATTCTGTCTGAGCGATGTCGAATGGAAATATACACACTATGTGCCATCAAATTGACTAGAGCAACCCTAAGGAACCATTTTATATTAAACCATGCACTTCATGTCAGAACGTACACATTGATGGAGCATGGTTTGTGAAAATGAGCTAAGGGGGTGGGGAGAAAATCGGGGGCTTCCTGAAACGCATGCCACTTGGGGCTTAGATTCGAACTCACCATGTATGTGGCTTTAGGACATAAAATTATACAAAATCTCCGCGACTCAGATTCTCATACTGACAAAAGTTAAATCAGAGGCCATATGAATATTCAGTCTGTATTTAAGTAAATTCCTGAAGATACACACAGGCTAAAATCCCAAAGTTGTTCACGTACATGGCCATCTGCATCTGTGTGAACCATGAAAATACAATTCCAGTTGTACAGTCTAAGTCGTTTCAAACAATAGAACATATACACATCCAAACCATGAATCTAAGAAACAATGAATGGGAACTTACCTGAATTGCCAAAACCCCAACCAGTTTCCAAGCCTGTTGTAGGTCTTGGTGTCGGAACGGCGTCGATTTCAGATGAGAAATATATTACCATTGTTAAAGTCAATGTAACAATGAACATCCAAAATGTCAGCGTTGCTGTGCTAGTAATACACATTTCCGATTAAAACACATGCGGAATATCTCTTAACTTACTATTCACTACCTAGTGTTTAAATAATTTGTATTTATAGACAAAGTAAATTGTTATTGCATACTAAAGGGCTTTGTTGCGGAAGACATAAACCGCCGAAATCTGTGTGTCCCCAATCGATTTGCAAATACACTTAAAACAATCGTAAACTCGATGTAGTTAATGCCGTGCATGCAGTGTAAGCACGTATTGTTCACATAGAACATTAGTATCCAATGTCGTTTATAAATGCCGTCGATGGTACCAGAAACCGCCTTAAGTCTTAGACTTCCGGGATACTTTTAATGTAATAGTAATAACAAGTATTTTTGGAACGTCAAACATATAAGCGGTGGCTTGTTGATTAAACACAAGTACTGAATTTCGCAATTTACACAACTATTTCTGATCCTGGTTTGATACACAAAGTTTTATCCAATCAAATATTGAAGTAATTTTGTGCTCGATGTTTTAAGTTTGATTCGTAAATACGCGGCTTATGGATTGCTTATAATTATTAAAACAGTTCAACAATGGCTCCTTATTGGTTTTAGAAGACAGTGCCAAATATCAGTAAATAAATAATAAACATACATTGTTCACAAGTTTTATGAAGCATTTCTTATTACATTGACACTAAAATCAGATATAAGCTTGCATTGTTAAGTTGTATAACTTTTCGTTTACGATACAGTTTGTTATGGCTGTATGTTGATGAAATTGCCTTTGTAAATTGTCCTTTAAGCCGCTCTTTCAAAGGCCGTTTATGATTTGAATTTTGTAAACAAGATAAGGTTGAAAAACAAAACATATATACCTATTTAAAAGGAGTGTTCCAAAAGCCTTTTTCAATCGATGATTACGTACAAACGAACATCACAATACATGTGTAATACATAACCGATACTGGAACAATGAACTAAATAATCGAGTATAGACTTCTTTACAAACGAGTATTGATGATTGGCAATATTTGCGTACATGCATTCTGTATGTCAATCTATAACATTAAAGACTATCTGAAGCCGGTCAATACAACTGATATCAAATACAACAACGAAATAAACACGTATGCAATAGACATACATAAGACGTTGATAAATATAGGATCTTGCATGAGTGGTCGTTTTGTATTGAATTTATTAAACGAGTCATCTAAATGAAGAAAAAAACGAGGCTTGCCGAGTTTTTATCTTCATTTAGATGACGAGTTTAATAAATTCAATACAAAACGACCACTAATGCAAGATTCTATTTATAACATGACCAACAAAATGCTTTAAAACACACATGTATTCCCCTCCGTGCCATATAGAGGAAAGGTCGATATCTATAACGAAGCAGCAATGCGGTCATTGTGTGTACCTGAGCATGAGAAGTAGTTCTGGACGAATAAGCCTATATGGTTGTGTAACTATAAGCTGCACTCCGCAGTAAAAAAAAAGTGCATTGTGGGTAAGCAAGTTGCGGTTGTAAATGCCTTGTCTTTGACAGCGCGTATGAATATCTTTTAAGTGATTCGGCTAANTACTACGGCTTGGTTCCTTTTATTGGACATATCATCTTGACCGAGCGTATAGGCAATATATCACTATACATGACTGGAAAGGTGGTTTCATAAGCTAACAAAAGAGCTGCATTAGAAAAAATTCTATGTGTTGTAACTCAAAATAATTACATTAGAACATATGCACCGGTTTTGACAGACACGACACGGCCATCTTGAATAAAAACAATATGCCCTACTATGGAGGCTGGCAACCACTTACATACAAAGAAATGCACAAATCAGGCCGTTTGCCCTGTGACTTACACATGAACCTTTAAACTGATACAAAAACTTATCATTTGAAATGCATTTTTAAAATCTTATGCACGAGGATCTGCATTATATGTGCTTAATAGCAAACTGGCTGCATGTAACCCCCCAAATTCCACTTCCTATTAGTGTTATGTAACCTATTATTCCGGATTTTCGTAATTCCCTTAGCGGTAGCTTGTTAATTAAACACAAGTACTGAATTTCGCAATTTACACAACTATTTCTGATCCTGGTTTGATACACAAAGTTTTATCCAATCAAATATTGAAGTAATTTTGTGCTCGATGTTTTAAGTTTGATCCGTAAATACGCGGCTTATGGATTGCTTATAATTATTAAAACAGTTCAACAATGGCTCCTTATTGGTTTTAGAAGACAATGCCAAATATCAGTAAATAAATAATAAACATACATTGATCACAAGTTTTATAAAGCATTTCTTATTACATTGGCACTAAAATCAGATATAAGCTTGCATTGTTAAGTTGTATAACTTATCATTTACGATACAGTTTGTTATGGTTGTATGTTGATGAAATTGCCTTTGTAAATTGTCCTATAAGCCGCTCTTTCAAAGGCCGTTTATGATTTGAATTTTGTAAACAAGATGAGGTTGAAAAACAAAACATATATACCTATTTAAAAGAAGTGTTCCAAAAGCCTTTTTCAATCGATGATTACGTACAAACGAACATCGCAATACATGTGTAATACATAACCGATACTGGAACAATGAACTAGATAATCGAGTATAGACTTCTATACAAACGAGTATTGATGATTGGCAATATTTGCGTACATGCATTCTGTATGTCAATCTATAACATGAAAGACTATCTGAAGCCGGTCAATACAATTGATATCAAATACAACAACGAAATAAACACATATACTATAGACATACATAAGACGTTGCTAATGCAAATTACATTCGAATGAACGTTCTGTCGGGGCCGGTAAAGGCTATCGGTCAAAATGTCTGACAAAATAGATCCTTTTGGACATGATAATGTATTCCTGATACATACCACACAAATGCATATGCCTCTGACATTCATTCGTGAATATTGTAATGCGATGAAAAGTATTTCTTTCCATACTGATAAAAAAACAACACATAGCCATTTAATTACTTAATTTAATATGGTGTCATTAAGCACGTTGAACACGTGCAAGAACAAAAAAGGTCTTATGTGTATGCGTATATAAATTCCACGCATCAAATTATTATTAGCAAGCTGTAATATCTAAACAAAGTCTTATTTGACGAATCTCACTGAGCAATCATAATTTGTGAAGCGCCTTTGAAATGCCGCCTAAACTAAGTTTAAACTAAACGTTCTGGTTCATTTAAGCGTTTAACATTGCCTAATATCTTAAACATACACATATAAGCCTTCCGAAGATTGTATCAGTAGTTTTAACTGCAATAGATTAGAGTGTTATAAGACGTATAACTTTGTCAATTTAAACACGTTTAATGATTCACAAAAGAATTGCCACAGAAAAAGCAGTAGTCCCCTATGGGGTCAATGTTGGTGGAGTAAAAACAGAATCTGCATACGTTTCATTAATGTAGCTAAGTACTTTATGTACTTTAGCTATGGCAGGATGCTGATATAAGCTTTACATTAATTATGTTATCTTGTGCATAGTCACCATACAGCCATCTTTGCCGCGTTTGACATCCTAGCTTATTACCTTAAGAGTTTTCGCAGGATTCTACAGACGAACGGTCGGACAGATAGACACAACTGAAAAAGGGCACATTTTCCGTATGGCCCTCTCTCTCCATGCTTAGTTTTCATCGACCTAGCTTAAATACTTTAAAGCTATCACAAGATCCACATACGTAAGGACGGACAGACGAACAAAACTGGAAAACAAGCATATTTCCCATATTGCCCTCTTACAAAATACCAAGTTACATATATATTTAGCTTACGTACTTTTTAAAATTTTCCATCAGAGGCGATGTATATTTCAATTAAAAAAAAAACTGCCGAGAGCATTTTCATGCACGATCGTTATAAAAATGATATCAAAACGGAGCAAGTTCTAACTTATTTTTAAATAGGTCAGTTAATATTCAACGTATACATTCACACAGCCAACTTCCGCTGGCTTTCTCTTATTCACTACAAGAGATAACTAGATAAAACTAACATAAATAGTAATATTAGTATTAGCGACAACTGTTGACTAATTATGGTAGATGAAATACAGTTCAGCTTATAGTAAAGTATTTTATTTGAAACCTTCTTTCATGAAGCACGAAGGCGATGTTGGTCTGGATCAGAAAATGATATGTTGAATAACTTTTGTCAAATCAAATACAACTCATAAATATACGGTCGCGGCATCGTACAATTCAACATTAACTTACCAATGTTAATCATATGTCATTTTCGTCAATGTTTAATTGCAACTTATAGATAAGAAGTAGTTGTTATGCTAAGAATGTACGCATCTAGCTAAAAAATAATAAATGCAAAGAATAATGTGAACAATCTGCTAATTTGGCTTCTAATCAACCTTTAAATTGAATATTGTGAGTTCGATGTAATTTTAAGAATGTTAATACCGACAATTTCTATTCCGGTGATACTAACTTTAAGATTGGAATGCATGCTTATATGTTTTAATGGGTTTTTTTTAATGCTTTTCGATGTGTTTGTTGTTAACGGCAATACGTTTTAACCATAAGATCGCCATGCATAACTATGCATATCATTTAAGTATCATATTTACGAATCAGAGAATAAGTGTACTGAGCCTGCATTTTGTCTATATTTAGGCTCATAAGAAACGCTCATGATTATTTTTTTAATATGCCCGAGGCTTATTCGAGACGGTTTATATGCAATCAGTTCTAGAAAATATAGTGAAGACTCCTCAATAAAAGCTCTACATTGGGATTATTACGACAAAACCTGACTTAGTTTTCACACTTGTCGTTTTACAGGTATAAACATATGCAAACTCACACATTTTCGCGATGGACAATGTTATTAGCGGAGTTGTGTTCTTCGTTGCTCATGTCTTGGTGGTGGCATGAAGAGTTGTCTTTGTCATGAGTCGAGGCCTTTTAGGTAATAATCATATTTTCAATCATATTTGTTATTAACTGTATTAAGTCATAAAATAATGAAATAGTTATCAATTAATGAACATCAATTACGTTCATTATCACAGACACTAATAAAATGTTTAATAATGAGTATCTTTCAGTTAAATGTGGCTTTACTCTATAACGCTTTACAGGTCAGTCATTGGTCAGAACATCACGTGCGCGGGTGAAGAAAAATGCCACCGTAACTTTCCGAGAAAAGGTCAGTAAAACGCGTGTTTATCATTTGAAGTAAATTACTTACGACGAAAAATGTTCCTTCTAAAATCCTAAGCAACAGACTGTTGCGAATTTTATAACCAACTACACATTTTTCGATCTTTATGAATTTATATAATATTGTTTTTAATTTAAAGATATGACGTTAATAAATGATAGGTGTAGAGGAAATGACACCGATTCCCGCTATTTCAGATGAGTCTTTGTGAAATCAAATATTGTTAAGAAAATAAGTATTTTTACAAAATAAACATGAACGAGTCTCTTGCTCAAAACATAATATTCTTTGTTGATCATACTCTGGCCACCTGTATCTATTCTTGCGTGTGTCTGAACTGGTTGCTTTTCATGATCCAAAGTGTTGATATTTTTTACATTGTGCTTTCACACGCGCATCAAGGGATTGATATGCTGTACTTTAATTTGTTGGTTCATTATGTTATTCAGATTAAATGTGCGTATATTTCAGAGTTTATGGAATTGAATTATATTTCCGTTCTAAATGATGTACCGCGAGCTATTCATTATNGGGGGGGGGGGGGTTGTGTCCGGGGTGGATAATGCCATCGGGCGTACCAGGCAAGTCCGTGGGAATGATGTCTTGGAGCGAAATGGATTATGTTTAACATTTGGTTCGAGTCCCCTCTACACATAAAATACTGGCAGAAGTAAGTTTCGACCCCTTTGGTATCCCATAGCCTCATCGCGGAAAATGATCGTCACATCGCGTTACCATATTTCTTTAATAAACCAAC
>VMBQ01008026.1:0-40602 GCA_007657795.1 Dreissena rostriformis
CTAACGACCGAATAACTACCGATTGTGTCACGTACAAAATAGTTGCACATTCAACCGATACTTCCCGATTGAAAATATGAGAAGAAATTAAAAACGAATCGGAAATGTTTTATTTGTATTGTTAAAAAATAAATAAATGCAACAGAAAACAAAAACTCAATTTCATTTGAACATGTAATTGAATAAAGTGGCGTGCACATTCAGTCTAACTAAGTCAACGAATATAAATAAAATTGAGCCACAAATCAAAAAAATATTCGAAAATTATTATAATTACACGTAGCACATAATTTAGATGATTAAAATATCGATTGCAGCTGAAACTGTTTTGTAGATTAGATTGATGACATTATTTAAGCTTTGACAGGAGTCATAAAAAAACTAAACTTAGTAAACGACACGCTTACCTCATTGGCAACTTTAATCCAATGCTAATAACAATAAAGTTAAAACGATATACAGTCCCATTGTGTGTTCTTCGTGTTATAAATGACAAACACACAAACCTAAATACGTTTTGGATTCGTTCGATGTTTCAAACAAATATTTTACTGTTAAAAAACCACCACGTCCATATTGTTGTCCCAAAATATTTCGTCACCGAAATGACGTCACACGAGATACGTCTTAAATTGCATAATCAACTAATGAAAAAAAAATACGGAAAGCTGTTTTGGTAATATATTTTAAAACCAAATTGAATGATTTGTAATATAAACGATAACAATCGTGATGCGTCTCAATAAATTTTCAAACGTTACACTCAAATTTGTGTCACAGCGTGCCTAGGAATACACTACTTCCTGTTGACCGGAGATAGGAAAATGTATTTGCCACCCCTTTATGAGGTCAATGTTTGCAACAGGGAAAGGATAAAATATGTTTACACTTACAGTAGTAACATAATAATTTAAATAAACATTTTTAACATAATTATGTTATTGAGGTATATTAATAAGTTTAACTATTTCTATACCTTCATACATGTTTTTAAAACTACAATTAACACACTGAGACAATGTTGTTGGGTGTTTTTGTATTACTAATCAACCGCTGTCTATGGGAAATTAATATCAAAACAATAAAAAGCCTTATAAATTAATAGTATCATTTTATTGTCTTAGTCTTGTATTGTATAACAAAATAATGATCACCGATATATGAAAAGGCTTTGTCACAATTCGAGTACAATTAAGAGGAAATGTGAAGCTAACAACAATTACCATTCTTAAGTGTGGCAAATTGAGTTTAAGCAGAGGTTTAAATCACTTACAACTCGATTTTGAACTTACGGATCCGGTTCATATTGATGTGTGTGTTTTTTGGCTTCTTAAAAAGTCAACAAAGTGCAAAAACGGATAGCTTCATATCGGTTTTACAGGATAAATCATGTCACCAAAAAGATTACAATCGCATATAAAAGTGGAACAGAGTGAAAAAATTAATAAATAAGAAGTTATACTCAATTATTTATATGCTCTTTGTCAATAGATTTATGCGGGCATATCATAAGACACACGGACTCCATTCACACAATCAAAAAGATCGTGCGAAATCGTGAACATCGTCAACAACGCGAAAGTTGAGATACTTTGAGCAATTCGGGGACTAGCACATCTAGTTGTACTTATAGCTTACTGATCATCAATGTGATCGCTCCACATTTCACGTCTATCCTCGAGTATTCGTAATTACAACCAAGATCTCCATTTCAACCAATGACAACAAATAGACAAAACAACTACACAATAAAGGCGAAATGAAACGCACACAGAAAGATGCATCTCCAAACGTTGTGAGTGATAAACCTGAAAAATATTACGGCGGAGAGCCCATCGACCCAAGCTGGCATTCAGACAAGTGCTTTAGCAGCAATTTCATATAACGCTGAACCTGCCATCCCATCATACAGCGGTCAGTTCTACCCACCCTACCCATAGGGGGCTGGAACGGTGTTGGGATAGTATAATATAGTGTATTTTGACATAAAATGCCCAAAACCAAAATTAAATATAATAAAAGTAACAAGGGTTTCAACTTAAAATTTCTATTTTCTGAAAGCCATCCTTCAGAGTCCGGTTGCATTGCCAAAAATCATGAAAATCAACAACTTTGGCATCTAGACGTAGATAAGACTTAGCTTTATCAATAAACAATAACAACTTTAAGCACAATGCACTGACAATCTTATTTTGGGAACTTAAACACTCCAAAATTGTCCTTTTTGCTTACTCGGCCGAGAAGTCGCAACACGGCATACACGCATACATTCACGCCCTTAACATGTGTCAAGAACAAATAAACACACACTGAACAACCTTGCAATAGGAACACAAAAATATAACTTAATTTCCGCCTGTCGAAAGTGTCAAATTAAATTATTTCTTGCATAAATTGTGATGACTTCATTTTTTTTTTTTATAAATTCAGCCATTAAGATCATATAATGATGTTTGTAACACATCGTTTCATTGGCTATTGTAGTGAACATTGTAAACACAACTACGCCACTCTAAGCCGAACAAAGTCTTTATTACTGGTTCCCTGTCTGAAAATAATCATTGCGGAGAAGCCATATACCACAAAACTGAATAAAAATAACTTTCATGTATAAGAAAATCAATAATTTACACGTATCTAATCAGGTTTGTTAAACTATTATTGCTCATTGTCAGTTTTATTCGTGAACGTTTAAAAATATGTTTTTGTCTTGTAAAAGTATGGTTAAAATAATTTATTCTTCATATGATTATCGAACGCTCAAAAACATTTTAGTACCTTTGATGATACTTGGTAATGCGTGAGGAATGGAAAAGCACATGTCAATCATTCGGTACCCCTCGCAGATTATCAATAATCGACTCGGAGAAAGTACGTGTTAAACAACAATGGCCGCGCCCATGAGAGAATGTTGACACTCGTGTCAGAACTTTCTTACAGCATCAATCGGCTTGTTTGGCTATTTAGAAACTGTCATTTAGGATATATGAGTATTTATTCACTAAATCTCCGCTAATGACAACAATGGATGGAATTCGAAGGATATATTCGATGTGAATGAAGGACTTGCTGGATCTTGACAGCTTGGCACGTCAAAACTGGCATACTGGTATTTTTGTTATCAATTTAAGTCACATTTTGCTTTATAATTATAGTTTAATTGGATACTGATTAGATTTTCCTGTGACCTGGCTCAAATAATAGAATTGTCATTTATCTTGTTTTTCAAACAGTAATCGAGTTTTGTTTTTCTTGTCTCTCGGGATCAATGACTCCAGTACTTTCGTGTTGAGAATTGAATACTGCTTAAGGCGCTGCTAGGGGGCGTGAGAGATGTTGCACCTTCCATTATCTCTCATGAACCGACTCAATAAAACCGAGTAGGCAATATTTGACATGATGTTTGGTTTGGTTGCTCTCGAGTGATCGACAGTTTTCAGAATCTTCCTAAAAGCCTATTGGTAGAGTGTCGACTTTGCAGGAGGTTGCGCTGCGGGTTTGATCCCCAGAAGCGATATTGAAAACTAGCCAAATTTGTTATCTAAAAGACTGCTAAACCTGATATACTAAGATAATGTGATTTTTCTCTCACATGATGGTCATCAGTTATATTATATAAAAACTCACAGCAGAAGTAAACAATAGGAAAATAATTAATGAACGCATCTTTCATTTGTCTTTAACACTTTGAGTTTGACATGGCCTAGATTTAAATATGTGACTTGACTTTACCAGCACTCTTGTGACAGAGCTAAAGTGTAAATGAACCATTGAAGATCACCTAAATCCAGATTTGCTATTATAGAAGTGTGGAGAGTTTTAAGGGTGTGACATGTAAGCAAAAATGGGTCATTACCGAGAGGCCACAACTGATCTATGACTGTTTTTAAAACAAACAAAAATCAGTGCCTGATTTAGATTTTCTTACATAGTTCAATAAAAACTAATTTCAGAAGCCTGCTAACAGTTTAACTGTAATGTTACCAAATGTGTCGGACCAGGGCCTTGATTTTGAAATCTAGGACAAGCATGGTCAGATGATGTCATTAAAATTTATACATTTTTTAAAACTCATACAAATGCTAACATGTATCTGTAACTAATGTAGATGTTACAAATTGTAAAATAAACTTAGTCAGAAGGCATTTGGTTTTTCTGCTGGTGCGTTGGCACACCAGGTGGCTCGGTTGCAATTGTTAAATGGACTGCTTGGATGTGTAGTAACATTATATACAGTATATCAAATTGTATTATTTCAAATATGTTTCCATCTAGAATACTTATATTGATAATATTTACAAAATTAATGTATATGAATGATAAACCTGACTGAAATCATTTAAATGATACTGAAATAAAACAGTAATTTATACTGATAATTATTGAATATATGCTGCTTGATACAATCATGTACATCTATATCAAATGAGATCATACTGTAACTTCAATGATGAATTTCAGTGAATTAAATTAAATAACAAATGTAAGTCACTCCCATCTCTCTCCCGCATCGCGCATACCGAAAGGTCCTGCTGTGTACATATCCAGATCCAGATCCAAAAATACTATATATAAGTATGTATCATGTTGTTTAGAGGGGATGATTTTCCCTCTGTTGTAACAATGTATTGTTTTACTTCTTTAATCAGTGTGTTTTAAGATAAAACAAACATAGCTCCAGTGTCAGAGCTTCAGGCATTGAATATTTCACCCCTTATCTTTTTTTCTAATTGATAGTTAAGCTAGTTCCTACATTCAATACTTTCAAATATATGTTAAGTAGTATATGTACACATTTGTAGATTAAATGTATACATTAAATGTTATTGGTGTTAAAAAGATATAGTACACATGTTCATGCTAGATGAGTTAAGAGCCTTAGTCAAGACGTATTTAATCATTTTTAAATGTTACAATTTTCTGAAATGTATACCCATTTTCTCTTGAGAACTGGCCAGATATAAAATGTATACCATTTAACCACTTTTATATGGAGCCCTGACCAGATCTCAAATGTATATCCCTTTTCTCTGGCACCCTGGTCATCTCCTGTTGATCACATAACAAACACCAATCAAGATGGCAAATGATATGCATACTAGTTCATTATATGCAATTGTTGAATGAAATACTACAGAAAAAATTGACATTCTTTTCACAAGAAAATTTCACGTTCACAGTCATGGAAAAAGAGCCTGCACAACACAGATCAAAAATACTTTTTATGTGTGGATCACCCCATATATTGATACTCTATGTGAATAAAGATCTCAAGTCTTAATGAAATCAGGACAATTTTTTTATTGTAAGTCCTTAATTGACCCGGCTATAGTTATCAGATTATTATAAGCTCAATCAGTATATTTATATCATTATAATGCTTTGTGTATTGTAAATATATACACAATCATGCAGTTACATTATAGAAATAAATAATAACAAATCCACCCATACTATAAAGGTCATTGACAAAGCCTATGGTTAAAATGTGAAAACATTGAGTGTAATCGCCCTCTCGCGCCAGCAAAAACAACACGTTGACAGGTTGTCATTTTTGACAGTTCTACTTTCACTTTCATTTTGTGATATTCATTATCATCAAACTATTAACAATTATGTGGCTAAGAAAAATATCGCCAATGCTTATTTAATATATTTTATGTACATTTCTTCAATAAACTTACATCAATACACGATTGTTTTCGTTAATTCAAACATTTATGTAAGGCTACCGCTTTGTTTACATATTTCGCTTACATTTTAAGCCGTGTGGCGACTTCTCGGCCGAGTAAAAAAAGGGACGATTTTTGAGTGTTTTAAGTTCTTCCAAATAGGATTTTCAGTGCATTGTGCTAAGTCTTGTTATTGTTTATTGCTAGAGCTATGTCTTACTACGTATACATGCCAAAGTTGTTGATTTGTGTTATTTTATGGCAAAGCAACCGGACTGATTGATGGCTGTCAGAAAATGGAATTATTTTAGTTGAGACCCGTGTAGCTTTTTTTTTTTTTTTTTTTTTTTTTTATCAATTTAAATCATNACACTTTGTAATACTATCTCAACACCGTTCCAGCCTTCTGTGACCCCACCTACAATTCATGACCCCACGTCCAGAAGCTATTCCACCCAATGTATCAAACCAATACCACGTAGTAAATATGTACAGTATACGTTCACCGATAACAATAAAACCACTATGGGCATATGAAATCATGCCAGATATTAAATTCATAAAAATATATGTCGCACAATTAGATAAACTAAAATAACTCTTGAACAGAATAAACGCGCGAGTCTTAAATGTGGAAAACCAATCCTAAATATTAGACACACGAATCAACGATATCAAAAACGCCATGCAGTTCACAAACAGCGAAAAAGAACAATAACAACACAAAAGTAAGGACAGTTATTCAAGTGTTACAGTTCTTTCTGATCAGTGTTCGAACAAAACAGCTATCTTAGCAGGCATAAAAATCAAAACTAGCGAACTGGAGGCAAAAGCAGAAGACACAGAAAGCAGGAGCATGTTTTCGTAGGCCTCAGTGAAGCTCCCCCAAAAAATTGTAAACAATTATTAAAGCAATTCTTATAGGAACGTTTCGAAATACTGGACGATACAGTACTTGACCGGGTACACTGGCTAGGTAAACCACATCAAGGCAAATCAAGACCAATCGTTGCCACATTCCACTATTGCACACAACACGAGCAAGTGCGAACAAGCGTAACTACAAAACGACATCCTTAAGAGCGCAGGCCTCGGCATAGGTATACAACAAACGAAGACCGTTCTTACTAAACGACGTAAAATGAGCGACGTATTCAACCGCGAAAAAGCAGAAAAACAAGTCAAATGAACAGGCCACTGACTCATGTTGCAGAATAACAGCATGGACAAATTCATAGAGGTGTTCAACTATGAAAGGCTGTGTGAACTAAGACTTATCGCTTGCAATGCAAACGGTCTAGAAACTATAAGTAATGAGGAAGACTTTACAAACTTTATTAAAGAATACGATATAATATTCCTGTCGGAAACATGGACCCATTCAAGACAAAATATGTATAATATTAAAGTAATAATATAATAATAAATATGTATAAATACATACATTAATACATTGGTTACCATCTATTTGGCAATACAAGTCATGGAAAGAAATTGTCGTTTTAATGGCGGCCTTAGTGTTTATTTCCGTGAGAAATTAAAAAAATACATAACTATTGTCGAAACAAGAAAGCAATGGTATACTCTGGATTAAAATAAAGGAAAAATAGTATCCTATAACCAAATAGTATTCATTTATTTGTGTTACATACCTCAAGCTAACTCAAAGGTTTCAAATATTTTATTAAGAAATCCAGAAATGAATAGAGAATTATGAACCATTGGGCATAACTTGTATTGTTAGTGACTTCAACGCGAGAACTGGAACTCTGCCAGATGGTATAAACTTTGATATGTAACAAAACTGTGAAGGGAGACTGTAAAGAAGATACCAAAAATATTGACATTTTATATTACGTTATAATCGTGATAAGGTTACAGATAATCATGGGCACAAATTAATTGCACTGTGTAAATCAATCAGTCACGAAATAGCGAACGGACGATTTAAAAACGATAAAATCGGTCAATATACTTTTAGATCACCACGCGGTCTCAGCGTCACAGACTTTTTGCTTTTCAATATTAACTGTGTTAAACTTTAAAATGATTTATGTATACTGGATTGGAACAACTTTTCAGATCACGACGCCATTCATCTTCAATTCAAGTTAAATGATCAATCAACAAAAGATAAAGATTGCAACACAAACATGCACACATAAACTTAATTAATTGTCACCCAAGAATAAGTGCATGTTTTTCGCGAATCATTAATCAATGATTGAAATAAACTATCGGATTGTAATAGCAGAAATGCGACAGATCAGGTAAATCTGCTCACAAACTTCATGCATGAGCAAGTACCACGGGTTTTAGTAAAAGCTTCTCACGCAGTCATAACTCTAATAAAAAAGCAAAACCCCATGGTTCAACAAAGACAGACATGAAGCGTTACAAGAATTTAAAAATGCAGGAAACGCCTTTAACCGCAATAAATAAAACGAAAACAGAGTATATTTTTCGAAACGAAAAACTTTGTATAACAAAATAAGAAAATCTGCAAAAACTTAAAATAAAGTAAATCAAGGTTTCAAACTTGCAAATGTCGCAAAATCACGACCTATAAATCTGTCAAAAAAGCTTTAATATAAAAAAAAAATGCAAATAAATGAACTATTTGAATATTTCAATCCCCTTCTAGAAGAAACTCAAACTACAAATGAGCACACTCAGTGAAAATGATGAAAGCTATGCAACACACGATAATAATTATGATTGCGAAATAACAGTAAACGGAATACGAAAGGCAGTTGGAAACAAAATAAAAAATAAAGCATGTGGCCCTAATGAAATATTTACAGAAAACATACAAAGTGCGTTTTATATCATATCATCCTTACCTACAAACATCTAATAAAAGTCTATTTCACAACGCTGTATTTTATGAATGCTGGGGATTGAGCTACATTATACCAATTTTTACAGGGGCTGATCCTAACCACGCATAACATTACCGATGAATTACACCCAATTATAAACTAGCTAAAATTCTTTCAATATGGACAAACATAAATGCAACGATAATAAGGAACCAGTTTGGGTATCAAAAAGGTAAAGGCACAGCTGAATGCATTTCCTTATTAAATGCGTTCATATTCAAATTAAAGCACAGCGGACAAAAGTATACAGCGCATTTGAAGATTATGAAAAATGTTCAGATAAAATAAATCTTCCATTCTTGTGATGGAAAATGTACTGTTTGTGATAAGCTTGAAGACGAGTTTCACTTTATTTTAGAATGTTCATTATATCATGATTTACGCAAACAATACATCAAAACGTATTTTTGGTGTAGACCTAGTATGTTTAAATTAAAGGACCTGTTTGAAAGCAAAAAATGAAAGTGTACTTCGGCGTCTTAGCATGTTTATATTTAAATGTTTCGAAATCGGAAAATCTTTAAATGATGCATGCTTTGTAAAAGACACCCAATGTCTCTTTTGATAGTGCAACGCACAATATTAGTATCATCATACGTTCATGTGTAATGAGCCTCTATGCCAAGTTAGAAAAGCATTTTAATCATAATCATATGACTGTGTATATTACATTTGTGTCTCTTTAATATGCCATCTAGTTGCATTTCGAGAAATATATTTATTGAATGTTTTGTAAATTGTGTATTCCGTATGAAATTACGACAGAGAAACGCAATGTATATAGTCATATTTGTGCATTTCTTTTTCGTCTCTACCGATAGGTATTGTAAAAATGTTTTTTTTTTGTATATTGCGTCCCTACTGACATGTATGAGACAAATGATTGTAATATGTAACTATCATATGCGTATCTTTTGGGCAACTTTAAAACAAATCATTTAATTATCAACATAATTATGTTTTTTGAAAGTTACGATTATAAATAATACATTTATAAAGATACGGATATATACAAGAGGCAAATCATTGTAATGTATAACAAATTATGTGGTATTTGTATATGACCGTTGTATAAAGATACGGATATGTACGAGATGCAAATCATTGTAATGTATAACAAATTATGTGGTATTTGTATATGGCCGTTGTATAAATTTTGTGTTGACATAAATTAAACGAACAGAGATATAGAGCCCACAAGAAAAAAATATGTAATACGGGATACACCTTCTCCGCATATTTGCGTTTTGTCCGATAACCCCTTCCCTTTGGCCTCTGCTCGTATTATTAATCTTTTTAATTAGTTAACACAACTCATTCCTATAAATGTATTGGTACTTGATTTATTTCAACACAACCTTTTCATTTTGATTGTGTCACATGACTTGCTATTACTGTTTATGTACATATTTGTATCTTTACATGGGCCTATGGCCTACTGATTCTGAAATAAAATCTTCTTCTTCTTATGACAAACAGCCCATAAGCACCAACTGATTAACGCTATTTAAGCGATGTATTCTACTGTCAAATGAGCAGTACAAACTTATAACAAGTTACCGGGCATCATATACTCTCATCCAGGAGTAAAATAGGTCCTTTCCTTCTTAAAATGCCTTCCTTTATACTTGGACATGCAAATAAAAATGAGCCTTTAAATGCTATATTTGTTTTGATCAAAATGTTAATAAATAATTGTAAAATGAACAAAACTAGACCAACTCTAAGAGCAGTAAAATCATACAGGCCCTCGCACTGCCATGTACTACATGAATTTAACTTGTTTACTGATTTGCGTCAAAGTCAAGAATGGGAGCTATTGCTACCTCTTTTTAATGAGTTGTGATACGTGACTTAATACTTATTTTATTGTCGATTATTTCTTTATAAGAGCATTGAAATCTAAATGCTCTCGATAGCAAAATGTTTAAAATGTATTATAATATGCATATATTGCCTGCAAACTATGTACGGTGTGGAGTGGGATGCCATCAACCCTCACATTCCTTTTGACGAGGACAATACAATTTATTGAACGGAAAAAAGGAGTAAAAAGGGCGATTGTAGATCATCCTTTTTGGTTATGGTATTCGTAAACTATATAAAAAACTATTAACTCGAATATTAACGATGCATTTTCAATCCATGAACTTAAGTTCTTGTTTATTCTTTACGCGGACGATCAGGTTTTACTCGCAACATGACACTCCGATCTACAATCCATGCTAAACGATATCGATATAAACTGTAACATGGACATTACGATAAACACGGCAAAACAAACACAATGATATTTACACAAAGAACGAATAATGTTCGTCTGCTGAGACCGGAACATTGTGATGACGGTCACGTACATCGACGTCATTTGTGCAATATGTAATTTCTTGATGTTGTGTTGAGTTGATGCAATGCGTGTGTGCAATCTCATATTTAACACAAACGGTTTCTTAATTTGGTAGTTTTAATAGGCACATTTCATAAAGAGCAAATAACATGCTTCCTGACTGTATGTTTTGTTGTCTGAATCATACGGTCACCTTGTTAATATGTTGATCTTTTTGTATGGTCTTATTGTTACGTATTACAGCGTAATGGCGGAAAACCCTATAACTGGTTCCTTGCTTGCACATTTTGTATGGAATAGTAATAATACCATCCGTATTCAGTTTTTGTTTTTAATGATGCTAGCACGGTATGCAAACAACATTGTCGTTTGATTTCGTGGTTATTCAGGTGGTATGGCGTGATGACCAAATGCTGGGCTTATCAGCCGAAAAAGCAACCGACGTTTGCTGCGATCAGAAACCAGCTGGACAGCATGTATGTTGCCTTCCCTGGAGATGACTACTAGTACTATACACGCTAAAAGACTGGTGGTTTCTGTGAAATAGTACTACTAAAGACTCAAACATTTATATTGGTACTGATTGTATGAACATGTTAGAAAAGGAAGTATAAAAGAAACGGTGTTAGAAAATGTATGCCCACATTCTCTTGGACTAAATGACATTTATGTTATAGTATGTTTGTGTGCATGCGTTGTTGGTAACTATGTAACTATTGTTAAAAGGTTCCACATCTGAACGTGAATATTTTGTTACAGCATGTCTACATATTTTAAAGTTATTGGTATCTCCTTTTTTTGATGTCACTATTCGTTTATATGTTTTTAAGGATTTTTTAATAGACGTGAAAACTGTTGTTTTTTTTACATAATTCTA
Source organism: Dreissena rostriformis (assembly GCA_007657795.1). NCBI lineage: Eukaryota > Metazoa > Mollusca > Bivalvia > Myida > Dreissenidae > Dreissena > Dreissena rostriformis. Next base: position 11,779 of record VMBQ01008026.1, read on the forward strand.
CTAAAAGGAATGCATCGCGCTTTAATCTTGGCATTTGTAAAGAAATTCATACCAACACATTCGATAAGAAGTTGTTTTGATATTGGTTTTTGTACTATTAAATTACGAATGTATAGTTTTTAATTGGAATATTATGGCATTATATTCCCTATTAAAGAGACCGGTATGCTATGCATTTAAGTGGCACAAACGCTGTGAACGCAACACTTAAATCATTTATACAAAACAACTCGTTTTGTATAAATAAATTAAGTTTTGTGTTCAGGCACAAGAAAGCACTTTTTTATTAAAAGAAACCAAATGTAACCGTAGCAAATATTAAGAAATATAAGTAGTTGTTTTTGTTTTAATATTTAAATATTTAAATACTCAAACATTTTTATACTAAAACTATATTTTATTTAACAATTTACATGTATGTAACGCTAAAACACTTATGTCTATGCAAGACTAAACATTTATGCTACGCTAAAACATAGGATTTTTTCTGTTTCAATTATGTAACACCACTTATGATACACTTTACCTTTCATGTTATGATAAAAGTTTATGCTACACTTAGCATATGTATGTACCGCTATAACTGTTATCTTGATTCGGACTCTTTGCTGACATTCCGGCATATCAGCTGAACAAATTACAAAAAATTCAAAACAATGCTGCCAGGTTAGTAACCTGCGCATCATATGAAGAACGTGGTTCCGACTTGCTAAACAGACAACATTGGCTGCCCGTGCAGGCAAGAATATTGTTCAAAGTGCTTGTCATTGTTTTCCGGGTCGTGAAGGGTACTGCGCCTATTTACCTCCGATCGATGTTCACACATGCACAAGGAAGCTACCAATTACGATCATCAGTAAGCATTCAGTTCCGTGTGCCAAGGCATAGAACAAAGATCGCCGACAGGTCACTAGTAGTGGTAGGACCAAAATGGTGGAATGTGCTTCCCGGACATTTGAAATCGGCTGCCTCGGAAGCAGCATTTAAGAGCAAACTCAAAACCTACCTATTTGAGCGATTCCACAACACTTAGATGCACTCCTGTAACCTGCAAGCTCACTAGATGATATCTCCATCTGTGTATATAGGACGTTTTGCGAAGGGCAATAGAACAGTTATAGTTTTTGCGCTATACAAGTGTATTTGTACTTGTACACTAAAGTGTTTATGTAACAATAAAAAATGTATGTTAGATGACACATTTGTGTTACAATAACAAATACACTTAACATAATATGGCGCACTTACATTCATGTTACACTAAAATGTTTATTTCACATTGAAATATTTGTCTTGCAATGTAAGAATTGTGCGTAACTCTTAACAAATTTTCGTTTATTAATGTTGCAATTCGCTTAGCACGATGGCTGATATGTGTGATTATCTGCACATTTGTAAAGTAACATTTAATTACTTAACTAATCAATTAACTTGACAATCTTCTAATTTACCAGGGGGCCGTTTCATAAACGATCGTACGAAAATTTTAACTTACGAGAGAATTTTGTAATCTTAAAAAGTAGACGAACTTGCTCGCCATGCTCGTCAAATATATACGGCGCTTGAGATGCCAATGTAATTAATTAAAATACTGAAAATGTATAGTCATATCTTATGAACTTAAGCAATTATGTATCTTCGGAAAATGAATCGTATCGTAAATGTGTACTACGATGTTTATTGAAACGGTCCCCTGCTGTCTAAGTTTATATTATATTCAGCCTAACCATTAATATTAATTCCTCATTGTATACTTAATTTCATTTACACTATAATAACATAACATAATAATGAAGTTGTCATTCTCTATTACACAAATATTAAAAATCAGATACATGTATAGACGGAATCGCTATCATAGTTGCAAACAAATACCTATACGGCAACAAACATCTACGTTGAACCCCCGTCACACTGGACTGGGGTGCTTAGACCAATCAGTCAGTTTTGGGGAAAAAATGTTTTTTTATAGAAATACGATTTTGTGAAGTGTTATCAAACATTTGTATTCGATATTACCGGGTACATCTTAAATTCTTATTTTTTCAAAGAAAATGAATATAGCTAGTTACCAAAGTATTTTTAAATAATACTCTTGTCCTTGTTTCTCTTTAAAGCAACCGAAAGCAACATTTATTGACTTGTCATCATTAAGAACACAATTGATTTACAAGAATATCAATACATACATATATTTAATTCTTGGCGAAATCTTACTTTCGTGTGCAGGTATGATCTTCTGTTCGTACTTTCTTTCAACCGTCATTCATCGAGATTTTGACGGGTAATATTCTTATACCAAGCGTAGACATTGTCTTGTAAATTAGAGGGTTTTCTTTGTCCGTAAGTATAATAAAAAGATTTTAAGGAATTTCCCTTATATTCTTTTTGAATTTCTCAACAACATCTGCAAAGGTTTCTTCATCATTTAAACGTTTATACAGAACAGCTTAATTAATTTACCCACATTTCACCTTCTCAGCCTCTTCGTCCCCAACAGCGTATGTCGCACATATCGTTCGCCCCCATGGAGAAAATGAGTGTACAATATTGGTCAGTATACAATGCTCTTAAACCTTTTTTTTTCAAACGAAAGGAACAATATAAGTGTGTATACAAATGGGACTACATAACGAATACAGTTGTTTTGTGGCTTGAAAATGAACACATATCTTTATCAGCCCGCCTTTTTGAAATTATACATTCAAGTTTAACGAAATACCCATTTGGTCTGGTTTATACTTTTATGATATAAAATACCCCGAATCGAAATATTATTTAACTCATCGCATAATAAATTTATATTTACATTAATAACTGTGACACTATTTGTTTTGCATAAGTTAAATCGTTACCTGTTCACGTTTCTGTTTGTTTAACCATTTGTTTATTAAAACCATATATTTCATATTAGGTCAATAAATCGTAGAAACATATCTGTTTTAAATTGAACTTTGCATTGGTGTGTAAAGTATTGTACAATATAAATATGTTTATGATATCGGTTAAAAAAAAAGTTCTTCTAATGTTGAGTAATTTAGTGTGATATAGACCATACTGATGCCCTCCAAAATTGCTTATTTTATATGATATTGTGAATCATTATACTCGACGTGACTAACGGGTTTAAATTTCAATGTAACCATCCTTGCATAGTTTAGTAATAAATCTCGATTGGGCTATGTTTTTTTAATTACCCCGCGCGCCGGCCTTACACAATTAACACGTTTGTTTTCGAAATTTCTGTTCTCTGCTCGATGTGATATGCTTTAATTTATACATTCCTTTTTAAAATCATGACATGATTTTGCAACAATTTTTTGTAAAAATTTTATCAAGTCTTTTAAATGAATATTCCATTGTAATGTTCGACATAATCTATTTTTGCACACCATACGATTGATCATAAACACAGATTCAATTTTCAGTTTTATATACAGAAAAACGTTTTGATTTGTATTATTAGTACTGTCCACAAAAGCTATTTTATACAATTAGTTGTGCCGAAGCGCATTCACATGAAATTCGAAAATCAGGCAGTTAAAGAGGACTTTCTTCCACCATATGATTTTACATAATGCATACTTAAAACAATGATATTGACCAAAATAGCAATATTTCTGAAAACATGAAAGCAGCAGAAAAATCTTCTTTATGAAAACATTCACGTGAAAGTCAATCACCTGTAAACATGCAAACTAAATATATCCAACAGATAAAAAGCAACTGAGAAAACACCATTCGGGAAGCAAGTAGGAATAGACTGACGGTTAAGTGTAATATAAAAAGCTCTTTAGACTTAAAAACATGACTTGAAAATACAAAAAAAAGTAATACACCAATTGCGATGTTCAGCAGCCAATATCGAAATAACTTCTTATCCATTTATTGTTATAAATTGCTAGCAATTTCAATGAAAACTTGAAACATGTGCAATTAGCTCGCAGTAACATTTTATAGTTTTCATTTATGTATAATCAAACATCAAAAAAGGCATATACACAAAAAATTAAACCATAACATTCGATACCATCACTCTCTTAGACTGTAAATTATTCCTTTATAGGGACTAAAGAGAACTAGAATCAAAAGTCGACATCCTTGGTTGAAGTACTCGCTCACAATTACTCTTCTAGCATTTGTAGTAGTAGTTTTCATCGCCAGAGGAAGCAACAAACAAGGTATCAAGCTCGTTTCTGACTGCAGTGAACGTAGGTCGCTCCTTTGGCTGATACGCCCAGCACTTTGTAATCAAGCCATACCATCTACAGAAGACAGAAATCAAATATACGTTTGTATTCTGCGTAATGTAGATATAAAGATGAACTGTCACGTTATGTTACCAGCATACAGACTACACGCAGTATATATTGCTTCACCACAAATCCGTATGATAGTAACACAACAAATACAAATATAGTGTAAAAATAACGGCGTAACCTGGAACTAAAACTTAAAACTCTCGTCAGAAAAGAGCCCTTTGTCAATTCATACAACTTAAATACAATAAATCTCAATATCTGGTTGTAAATGTAAAAATCATCATAGTTTTTAAAGCATGGTTGTCTATGGACTACGCAGTTGGTCATTTTAATTGCTAACTTCTGTGGGAAAAGGCGAACACATATGGATAACTATGGTTAGTTTTCAAGTTTATCAGCTTAGTTATAGGCGACCCAACGTGGATAACTTAATTGATATTCATAAATCCCGAAATTGAGACTTATGATATGATATGATTTAAATAGCTCATTTCTGTCGTCATATAGTTTGAAAATACTAAATAACTATATTTATAAGTAAAATATCAATAAAGAGATATCAATAACAAATTGAGTAAGTAGTATTTAAATAACATTTTGACGGACATATTTGTCTCTAATGTGCTCACATGATTAATTCTAAGTGTAAGCAAACGCGTGTAAAAAATTGCCCGCAGGATGTTGAAAATATGGTCACAAAATACACGTTACGCATATTTACTGTCTTTCTAATAACCTATGAAGAAAACATATGGAATTTGACGTTGATACGTTTTGACATGACATAACATGCAGCAGATCTTAAAGGCATTTAAGAGAATACAACGACTATCGATCGCGTAATTCAAAATTGTAATTATGCGCTCAAACACGCCACGAACGCTGCCTTTTTATTGGAAAATATTATACGGGTTTGCTTGATCCCATGCATTAATTAGGAATTCATGCCGATTTCCTATTCAGTTTATAATTACTAACATTGCCAACATCGCCCTTTTAATTGAGAACAACAACGAGTATTTCTGGTTATTTTTCAACGAAGTAAATAATATCAAACAGTGATAATTACAATTGATCTAACATGAGATCGGCCGTTATTTGAACCATGTTTAGAAAAAAGATTCAAGCAATAATCTAGACCTTAACATGTTCCACTTATCAATTTCTTACAGGTTTTACTTATTTAACGTTACCACAAATAGCAGATGCCACATTTGATTTTAAACTTAAATGTACAATCTAGTGGTCAGGTATAATGTCATACAAGACTAACACGTCATTAACATACACGTTATCACACCGCTCCGGTTTTTGCAGACGAACATTCTTCTTCAGTCTGTCTGGCAGATCCCGGCTTTTCACGTTCTCGTATGGGGTCTCTCCTTGGTTACCACATTGGAAGTACGTAATAAAATATGATGAGCGTAGGTTATTTGTTTAATATGACGTTTGTTTATAAAACATATTGTCTACATAAAAAAAACATAACCATTAACATGTGTAGTTAAAAATGTCCACATGGTGTGATCACATAGCGGAATAATAATAAAACGTTAAAAGGGGATGGGTTCCTTCCTTTATCGTTTAGAAAAAAGTTACGCATATATTAGGTCAGTATGGATAACATTTTTACTATTATAATAGTTGAAAGGGAAGCATATATTGATAAAAACTGTATTAAATTTCGTGTACTTAATTGCTTTACCCATAGAAAACACTTCCCAGAGGACCACGCCAAACGACCACACGTCACTTTTCTCGTCTGCATCTTTCGTTGACGTCATACATTCGGGCGCCATTCACTTGATTGGAATTCTCTCCTGACATTAAATAAACAAGTTATGAATCAGCATATGCAAAATGCACGAATACTGTTTATAATGTTAAATACCTTAATACGTAACAAACTGTGCTTCTTTTAAGGAAAGAATTAACGCATTGATTCGTGCAAGGTGGATAGCATAATACATAAAAAAACATAAATGTATGTTGTTCAAGTGGTTACCACCCTAGTTTTCCTGGATTTAACCCACCTGTTTTCCGCTCTCTGCGTCTCCATCACCCTCCTCTTGCGGTTGAGGCCCAAATCCGTAGATCTTGACCTCTTTCGAGAAGGTCAACAGGATGTTGCGTGCCGCCAGGCGACGGTGAGTTATCTTTAAATAATATTGATATAACGTCGCTTTCGTCTACTCGTACATCTTATTAATGTCATATTTTGTTCAAAATCACATATATTTCTGAATTGTGAATTTCAAATATAATAAAACATATGCTTAAAATATCCATCGGAAAAATATCCAAAACTAAATTACTAATATAACTGGTATTATATCTTGATTATGCACGTATTTGTCGTCAATTACTTGTACGGTGTGTGAATATTACATAGTTGAACTTATGCGGTGTTTGTTTTCTAAAAAAAACTTTAAGATTCCCCTCTGTATTCCGCGTTTGTCACGCTTAGGTCAATGATTAGACCACTCGCTTGATTTGCTGGCCNTTTTACTATTATAATAGTTGAAAGGGAAGCATATATTGATTAAAACTGTATTAAATTTCGTATACTTAATTGCTTTACCCATAGAAAACACTTCCCAGAGAACCACGCCAAACGACCACACGTCACTTTTCTCGTCTGCATCTTTCGTTGACGTCATACATTCGGGCGCCATCCACTTGATTGGAATTCTCTCCTGACATTAAATAAACAAGTTATGAATCAGTATATGCAAAATGCACGAATACAGTTTATAATGTTAAATACCTTAATACGTAACAAACTATGCTTCTTTTAAGGAAAGAATTAACGCATCGATTCGTGCAAGGTGGATAGCATAATAAATAAAACAAAACATAAATGTATGTTGTTCAAGTGGTTACCACCCTGGTTTTCCTGGATTTAGCCCACCTGTTTTCCGCTCTCTGCGTCTCCATCGCCCTCCTCTTGCGGTTGAGGCCCAAATCCGTAGATCTTGACCTCTTTCGAGAAGGTCAACAGGATGTTGCGTGCCGCCAGGCGACGGTGAGTTATCTTTAAATAATATTGATATAACGTCGCTTTCGTCTACTCGTACATCTTATTAATGTCATATTTTGTTCAAAATCACATATATATTTCTGCATTGTGAATTTCAAATATAATAAAACATATGCTTAAAATATCCATCGGAAAAATATCCAAAACTAAATTACTAATATAACTGGTATTATATCTTGATTATGCATGTATTTGTCGTCAATTACTTGTACGGTGTGTGAATATTACATAGTTGAACTTATGCGGTGTTTGTTTTCTAAAAAAAACTTTAAGATTCCCCTCTGTATTCCGCGTTTGTCACGCTTAGGTCAATGATTAGACCACGTGCTTGATTTGCTGGCCCTATTTGCTTTAAATCATATCCAATTTTAGAAGAAGTAAAATATCCAATCCAAACAATTACATTTCTTCATAAAAATAAAGTCTAGTTAATTCATTCAGGAGTTGATGTGCGAACTCATCAATATCTAAACAGTTGTACATGGGGCAACACTATTTATGCTTTTTTTTATGTAGATTATTGTCTCTTACTTGAGTCTTAAGGTACTTAAAACAAAAAATAACAAATGGGAATAGTATCACATTGCTGGAAGGGAATATATGTCATAATGCGTGTGCTCTTTCAGTGTTACCCCTTTTCCAGCCAGGTACTCCATGCCCTTCGCGATGTCGAGTCCAATGCGGAAGAGCGTCGCTTTTATCTCAATGGTAACGTTGGACCTGTGTTGAACCAGATACTTCTTCAAAGTACCATTCTCGCAGTACTCGTACAAGATGAAAGGTCCCACTTAAACACCAATCGGATCAAACATGAGAATAAGCGAAAGACACGTAAGATTTCACAATGGGTCATGAACACTAAAAAAAGAGCTTAAGCCATAATTGTTTTGTTTTAAATTGCGTGTAAACATATTGGAAAACAATTGAGATAATTGTTTTTAGCCTTTTATTAATATATTTACCAATATATACATACAGCACAAACATATAATTTAAAAAGTTTAAAAGCAAAAGGAGTCACTCCCTTGAAACAATCATGGCAAATTATATGCAGTCTTAATTTGTAAAAGAAGTTGCTTAAGCGTGTTTAAATACTTCCTATAATATATTGTTCAGTAGAAAAATAAATATAAACATCAAGCAAAGAATGGCACGTATTAAAAAATATTAGGTATGTGGAGGGTTAACAGTTTTAATGACAAGAAACCGTCGGAGACGGGCGATGCTCCCCAAAGTTTGTTTTTTGTCACAATATTGCGCTATACATTCAGATAAAAGGAAACGTCTTGAGGGGCATAACTTTGGACAAATTAATACGAGGGATGGTTTAGCAACTTAAAAGAACAGCAGATTTTATATTTTGTTTTCATGGACGTATGAAGATAAATTTCAAAGGGCCATAACTCTCTAAATAAATCAACTAACCAGAACCCACTAATAACATGGGCATCTCCTCAAGGTAGTTAAGCTTCCCATAATGCTTCATTGAATTCAAGTCAGTAGTTGAGGAGTAATAGCCCTGACAAAAATTGCACTATATGTACAGTTTATAGAACATTTCAAAGGGCCATAAATCTGTGAAAAATCATCCGACCATAACCGGCTGATAGTATGCACATCTCCTGTTGGTAGTGAAGCTTCCCATAAAGTTTCATTGAATTCCCGTCATAAGCTGCTGAGAAATAGCTCGGACAAGAATTGAATTATATTCACAATGGAAAATTTCAAAGAGCCATAACTCTGTGNACGTTCGGATGGTCGCCGACCTTTTCGGATGTAAAGTTGATCTTGGCATTCATCAAAAACTCGTCATTTTTTGGATAGTTTTCTATACCAAATTAAACCAATTATACACAGTGTCAATGCAGGATGTGCACAGAAATTTTAATTTAAGATATACAGTATACTTATTAACACGATTGCTTTGATAAGAATTGTTTTTTGCTCTTCCTTTTGTGACCTATCAGGCGAAGTTATATCGATTCGGACGATGGCTTCGTGTGATATTTAAACGCAGTAGTAACAGTTTTACTAAAAGGGGACCGTATACCTACCTATCAAACGTATACCTTTTGGACTTTTTTCTCGTCTTTCTTTTAACGTCTACAGTTGAGAAAGTTTTTTGAAGTTCAATATTGTTACTTAACTCTCGGTTAAAAGCGTAAATGATATTTTAGAAGTTTCATAAATATCTCACTATACACGCATGCTTAGCTCATATTATTATACCCATAACCAACCTCAACGATTATCCAAATGTAAAAACTAGTATCAAATGGTGCTGGTTTAAATGTACTTAAGTTAGGTAGTTATTGTTATTCAAACGTAGATTAGCTCCCCAAACTTTACATGTTTAAACTTAACATACAAAAGTTTATATAAAGTACATTAACTTCCAATAGCATGTCAAAGAATATAAATACCTTTGAGTGTTTTAGCCACAACCGTATTCCCCTTGTATTTGGCTCTGTAAATGTTGGCGAAGTGCCCGGTCTTAATGACAGACTCTAACACGATATCCTTGCGACTAAGGACAGACTTGGTGGCGTAGGTGTCCATGCCACCGTACAGGTATAGTTCCTCGGTGGCCATTGACTTCGTCCGCTGGTTCTGATATATACATGGATAAACATGTTGATTTAAAGACCGTATAAATTTCACGAACAATTCATTTATATGTTAAAGACATATATAGGTAATAGGCTCTAAAATAAGACAAACAATCTACGAACACCTGAAACACATATGTTCAAACTAAATTGACTAGAAGAAATGTATTTACAGTATATGACGCGTTATTGTGTGCTTGGCCTTCTTCGAACACATGACTTTGTTGAACTCTCCGCGTCATCCTTCTCCCGATCTCGCGGGCGCGGTCAGCAGGTCGGATCACTCCACGACGGATGAGTACAACCACCACCAAGACAACGATAAAAACAACCACCAGAACTCCTGCATGGCGAGTTGCATACATTAAACAACATTGAATTGATGTTTTAGTGCAGAAAACAACAATAACAATTTAGATACGTATTGAAACAGCACATTCCAATCTTTAAATAGACAACATCGTATTCTTACCTGCAACTGCTGCAACAATGCCCACCATGGATGCACCTTCACTCTTTTGTTTTTCTGAAAAGACAAAGACACAATTAATATCGCACTTGATACTATTGCGGGTAGATACCAGGTCGACCCTTTTCAAATCATTCACCATTTAACATATCAACTACATATTTAATGAAATAATTATGTGTTCATATAAATGGTTCAGGTAAGATGGCTGTCTTCTCAAAGGTGTTAGATCTTGATTACAACAAAAAGGAAAAAGCACAATGAATGTGCTTTTGGTGGACATAATGTATCGGTCTTATTAACGAATTAACGAAACATGTATGAAAACATGACTTAATTTGGAGCACCATATGCTGCTAATGACATAAAAAATCATTATGTTTCGTGTAACAGCCACACACCGGTCGTTGCGGTAACTGCTAGGTTTGTTTCTTGTACGCTTCCTCCCTGGGATTGAATGTTTAAACCCAGAGTGTACTCAGTCTCTGGATCTAGGCCAAGCATGTCAAAGAAGGTACTTGTACCAGAAGTATAGAACATGTGCAGCAATTCTGTTCCGTTTGCTGTCTACAAAGAAGTATAAAAATGTTAAATTATGTTAGGCATTATTGGAATAATATTGTTCTCCATTATAATAGCAGCCATGCCGTTGCCTATATTGTTATAAGTACTAAAACACATTATGACCAGTGTGTTATATAAACACTTAAGCTAAATATAGTATTGTAATCCATTAGGCAACACGGTCAAAATGTAACAAATGGAAGATGATCATCAAAAATCGATCACATATAACTGCTTTAAAGGCCTGTCTTGCTGGCATTCAACTCTGGCAAATGCGGTTTATATTATATATACTATGTACTATAAATACTATATATATATATATATATATATGCCNTGTTGATCACTCTCAGGTTTTGTGGACCGTCGTCTGAAGAATTATTGTTCAAGGGCCAGTCAAATATAAGTGTGAGAGTATTAAATTGTTGTCCAATTGTGGGACGGCTAGCCTTAAACTTCGATCTTCCAGTACATGGCACTGACCGTTTCAAAGCGGGGACCTTTGATATGTTCGTTTATGTTTAAAGTATCTATATATTGTTTTGTATTGTACAGGCAATTAGAACGTTTGACTCAAATAAAAGGCTAACGGACAATACTTTATTTCTGGAAAACTTGTTTATATGAAGTTTAAATAAATTTGTCTCAACCGAATTTAATATACATATCGCTTTTGATAACATAAAATAAAAACGTTATTTTCTATATAAAACTCTTTTTATTGACACATTAGTTAAATACTACTAAAAATTACATCGATGATTAAGATATTTAGATTCACTTACATTTCTCAAGTCCCTGCAAGCTATTTATTGGACCAATCTGTAAAAGCAAGTATTTTATATATTGATCTTATTTCAGTAAAATATCATTTGTAAAATATTTAAAATAACGCAATGATTCTGCAACAAATTCTGCTTATTTATTTAAACAAATGTAAGCCTGATGTTTATATACCCTTATTTTATTTATCGTGTTAAAACCTTAAATTGATAAGTTGCTTACATCAAATGAGGTTGTTGTTGAGAGCATGGCTTGGTTAAACACAGAGACCTCCACCATAGCGGTGGCCGTGTCAAGGTCAGACTTTGTGACGGTCAGCCAACAGTTGTCGAGGTAAAGGGTCTGGTCGGGTAGGAAACACACGCCATCCACTATCTTGCAGAAAGGGTTTGTAAGGTCCGTCTGGTGAATACGAAGTAACAATGAACAAAACTATTCTTATCCTAAAACTTAAATAATCTTAATGCTTTATCATTGTCAATTTCAAACCATGACACCAAATAAAACTTCTAACATCAACGCAAACACAGGCCCAATTAATTAATCAATTATTAATGTTAAAAAATGCATTGCATTTGGACAAACGAAACGTCGGTGATATGATTGCAAAATATTGATTTCATCTATACACAAAGTATTTTATTTCATTCATATATGTATTCATGGGGTAAGTAAATGATAAAAGCAAAATGTTATCGAACATAGTTTATACACAATTGTTATTACCCTTAGTGCATACCTGCATGGTTGCGGCTGTAAAATTGCTATACATTTGCTTGGTAGCCCCATTCTGCGTCTTCGCAATAACCTTGAAACCGATCTTATGGACTCCACTGCTACCGTCCGAGGCAGCAAACGTGATCCTGGAATTAACTCGATCGTAACTTTTCAAACATTTATGGTTGTACACATTGATCAATGCAAATACATGTGACGTAATTTCCGATAAGAAAGCAATGAATATGTGATAGAGATAAATGACAACACTTCCAATTTTATATTTTGTTCGTTTCGTATACATGTTTTAATAGATTTTACACATCGTCGTGCGAATTCCCATACAATTTAAGTCTTTAGAATATTAACACGAAATAATTAAATCTCACTTTGAGCTGTAAGTATATGGTCCATTAACAATGTTCCGTTCCAAACCATAGTTTTTCCCAGTTAGATTCGTCTGTAGTATTGGTGGAGTGCCGTCTATTTTGACCACGGTGCTGTCGGCTTTTGTGTTACCCATGATGTCCGTTGCTCGGATCCAAACACGAAGCTGGTCACCTTGCACAATTTAAGAGGTAATGCTAGAGCACATTTCTACATGCGTCACAAGCATCATGTCGTTGTATGTTGCTTTTGTGGTACTCCATAAGTAATAATTGTTCTTTACAAATAACATGTTGCTAACTTTAAACACAACTACATCAGAATATATAACATAAACAATAATATTCTAAATGAACAGTTGTAGAGTTTTGCAGCACTTTCTCAATTCCAAGAATATTTCAATCTGGCTGAATGATATAATGCTTATATTTAGATGTGTATAATTATGCTTTATTCAAACACATATCGGTGTTCCTTGTTTGTTGAGATTGTTTCAAGGTCGGTTCAAATAAAAACATATGTAATCTGTGGTTTGGTATTATCTGTTTGGTTTAAATTATAATAAGTGCATACAAACTAACACAGATAACTATCGTGTTGGACATTATATCGAACACATTTTACACCGCATGTTTTTCAAATGTCTAATAATGTATGGATTATAAAAGTCGTTTATGGTTTTATTTGTTAGTTTTCTATGTTGGTTTGCACAAACAATTATATCAAACCATGTACTAATACCATTGTTAAAACAATTGATGAAATTTTTCAATGAAGCAATCTTTTGAAGTTCTCTGTTTTCTAAAAACGTATTAATTGGATTATAGATAGTTTCATTGCAGATATATATCGATGACCTATAAATTATATTTTTATAATGATAGGAACATGTACAGTTATATATTCAAATGGTTTAACAGATGTCTTTTACTTATACATTTTTTTTCTAATTGTATGGTTCTAATAGAATGTTCTAAAATTCGATGTATTTAAATGTTACGTTTGAACTGCATTTTCTTGCAATGTTTGCTTTCGGTCATTGTTTAAGTTTGTATTGAAACTTGTATTGGCCTAAATATTGCCTTTTAATATATTATAGATTATTAAAGATGGTCGTGAAACACGAAGACATGAAGCAGTTTTAATGAAAATGTACGAGTTGCATGATTACAAAGGCCATCAAAACAAGGTGGTGGACATATCTTTTCGTCTAATTCTCACGTACTATGTTTATTCGTTCCTTGCTGATAAATCCTTAAGATAAATCAATATCGAACAAATCAGCAAAAAGCGGATGTGCGTCCATTATTTGAACTGAACATCGTATTGTGGATCAAATACATTTTTGCAATGTGTACACGTAGTATAGTTTGGAAATCAATTATGTTTTAAATGGAGATATAAAATATGTTTCTATTACCGTCAGCTAGTACCCGTGTTGAAGAATAGGACTCATTCAAAGGTATCGTTTGCCAGCCGGAAGTAGGTTCCGTCGGATCGATAGTCGGCTGCCAGAAGATCTCAAACTTGACGATGCCATGAACGTTCGGGATCGCATCCCGGGTTCGGGGTTCCTGATTATCATCTAGTTCCTTCGGTACAAATCTGCCAGATACAGGTAAATGTTGATATAATCGATGCGATTGTGTTTAACATGGTATGGGTATATCTCTGTTGGGTATGCCAATCAGTATTCACTTGATTTTTTAAATACAAGCTTTATCTAGCTTAATATAGCTTAGTCTAGCTTAATCGATTACATAAAACTATAAATGTACCGCAATGAAAGCTCATATTCATGTAAAATATAATTGTACTTTATCTCAACTGATGTTACACGCATGATGTCAACTTGCATTCCAAAATGGGTTCATTTCGTATATCACTCTTGCATGATGCTTATAGATATGTGCGTGTGTGTGCATGTGTGCACACCCACGTGTGAAGCTGTGTGTGCGGTAGCGTGTGCATGTGTACAACATAACTAAATTGTATTTTAAGTATGATATTGCGCCAATATAATATGTTTTCACTTTTGACTGTTCAGAACTCCGTCGTCCTCTATCTGTTTAAACTGAATCGGATACTGCTCGATTTCACCGAGGAAAAGTCCGTCTTCATGAACGTGGTTCACAAAATAAGCTGGCCAAGCAACGCTGACTGTCACTTGATTACCTATAATACGCAGTAAATAACAATTTATAAACGGGAAAAACACACAGTTTAAGTAACAGGACATGTGATACTAATGTGATTTTACTTACAAATTGATCACCATGATTTGTCCTAATTATATAAAATGGCAGTTTCTTACCTTTTCGTTGCAAAATGGTCTTACTTGCTGTTCATTTCCGCTAACAAACTGATCTATCGCTATAATAAATGTCCTTGGAAAGTGATCATTTGTAACGTATTATCCTTTAAAGTTATACGATCCCTATCTAACGTGTCTTGAGACATACATTTTACAAACTCTACATGTAAATATCAAAGGAGTGGAACTTGCAGAACTTGTCACTATCGGAGTGGCCGATTTATATCATAGGGATATGTGGCGTGTTCTGAGAAAACTGGGAAAAATTCGTGTGCGTAAATGGTCATCCCAGATTAGCCTGTGCAGTCCGCACATGCTTTTCAGGGACGACAATTTCCGCTTTTATGGAATTTTTCGTTTAAATGATGTCTCTTCTTAGCGAAAATCCAGTTTAGGTGGAAAGTGTCGTCCCGGATTAGACTGTGCGGACTGCACAGGCTTATCTGGGATGACACTTTACGCACAAGCATTTTTGCCCAGTTTTCTCAGAACACGACACATACACGACCCCAGGTGTAGCAAATTTGGACAAAATAGGAATAATTTAAACGTTTAACAGGACGTCTGTACCATGTTACGTAAAAAAATACATCTCACGCTAAACATATACCAGCTCGTGATAGATTGGTGTGATAGAGGATATTTTGCTCATTTGCCCATCCGTTTTTATAAACAATCTGACCACCGCGTTGCAACAAGAATTGAAACGATGGATGTTATTTGGCAAACGTTATAGAGGAACAGTTTGCACTCCTGATTTCAGAGAATAGTTTTGGTGTGTGTTGGTATATAAATGTTTTTTACTACTTCCACTTCAGGGTCTGGTCATGAATTAAATGGCATAATTTTTAACCCATTTTGCAAAGGACAACATCAGAAAAGATTGTTTAAGAAACCAGTTTTCAAATTATGTTTTATTTTGTAGAATTGTGGTCACAAAGAAGGTTTTTAAGTAACTCTTTGTATAGATTTATTAAACTCGTTTCGCTCCTTGGATGGGGCAATTATTTGTATACAGGGACATAATTGGAACAAACTTTTTAGAGAACCACTATACGATGTTACATACCAAATGACGATCCAGGGACCAAAAAATGTTTATCATGGTTGTTATCTTGTTTTAATTTATCTTTGACCTAATAAATATTTACCTGTCGACGCTGGCGTTTGCCATGTATATCCTGTCTCCTCAACAGCAGACGAAATAAACAGTTTGGCGGTCTCATTGCTGAGAGATATGGTGGAGGTGGCATCGTACATCACAAACCGGCGGGCGATACGGGAGTTGTAAGAGAAGTCACGTACCGCAACAAGGACGCTTCCAAAATAATGCCGATAGTAAAAACTTTTAAATTTCTAAAATTATTTTTAATTATTGAAATATATTATATTTTACTCTTATTTCGAAAGAATATCTAACGATACATGCTATAATGAATAATAATTCAACGTCTTGAATATTTTCCAATATAACGATATTCTATTTAATTATGAAATAATAACATACTATGACCATAACCCGACTGTTTGCTTTTTGTAGTATATGTTTTTTATATAAAAAAAATAAAAAAAAGTCAGTGTATTTTCTTTATTTAAAAAAAAAAATCCATACTTTTTATTTGGAGGTAGAAGAAACACATAGGTTGAATCGGTTCTAAATAGGTTTGTACAAATCAATTATTAACGTTTTGAAATATAATTTTAATAGAAGGTTTCATTTAGATGCACATCTCAAATAAGATTATTTAATATGTTGACGTAAACGAAAATGTACATAGAGACACATAACACTATTTCCCAAACAACTTAATAAATGTTAAAAAGGCTTTTTTTGCAGAGGTTTCAATAAACATTTTCGATCGTATTGGTGCTGTTAACTTAAAGTGTGTCCTCACCTGTACATTCCGGCAACGGATGGTCTGTATTCAGGGTACTGAATTGTGCCATTTGTATGCGGCACTGTGGCATTGAACTCGGGGTTCAATGGAGTTGCCTCAACCAAACGATCATCCCTGTTTGATCCTAGTTTGAATACTTCCATATAGTATTGTTCAACCCCAGAGAGTTCGTCCGTCCATCCGAGCCAACGTGGTTTTATAGGGTTCTATAGCAGCAACAATCGCATATCAAAATAAGGTAGCACCCACTGTACATGTTTGTGTATTAAAGCAAACAAATGACTCCGAAAACTCTTTCAGGGGAGTAATTCTTTTTTATCAAGTATGTGTATATCATAATCTGGACCTCTAACTTACTTCTGCATTAATCACAAACCAAACGCGCGTCTAAAACAAATTTTATTAATGCAAATATGCAAACAGAAAATGAAATCAAGGATGCCAAAATATGACGGGTTAATGGATTTTACACACATAATTTAAGTGTACTTGTATTTGTTTAAACTAAATAAAAAGGAGAGAAACTGTATAAGATTTATTTCTTCCGTTTCAATCCTATTCTGATATATATTGTATTGTGTATTTTTGTATATTGTACTTGCCAAAATAAATAAATATGTTTAAACTAAGTAAGTAATGAAGGTATGCCAAACAAATAAAGTGTAAGGAAGATCTTCAATATGTTTCATCTACGAAAAAAAGCTCTACTGCTCAAAACCTCTGAAGGAAAATGTGACAACATTGAAGATATGTTCGGAAAATATGTGTAACATAAATTTGTTGTAAATGAGTATTTTTATAATGTGTATTGCAAGTTATTTTCATCGAGAGGAAGGAGTGCTAAGCAGACGTTGTCTTTAAATGTATTAGTAATTTGGGTCAACTGTTTATTGAGGTAATACAGCTTTCAATTATTTTCTCTGTCATCTTTTTCTCAGTTGACTAAAGAATGTAAGCTAACATCTCATTTTGATACTTTTTTTGTGAATTTCTTTATTCAATTTCAGTATATAAAGCCAGTAAGTAAGTATAGTACACATATGTTGACGCCATCCAATTGTTTATGAAAGTCATTTTAAAACTACCATACATATGTACCTTTGTATATACTTCAGCAATGTCCAGTATTGTAGCATTATATGGGCAGGTATTAATGTTCACTTCTGAGCAGTGTTTTGGAGCTATGAAGTCGAACCGAAACTCAACCTGTGTATCCAAATAAATATACGTTTTAAAACATTTACAAAGTGAAAACAAACCTGTAATAGCATCAAAGAAATCACTAGGTAATATATGCATGACAAGCCACTAAACATCATGATAAATAAGATAAATGTCATAAACTATAAAGCAGCGCTCAATCAAACGTCATGACGCTTTTAATTTTAACAATATCTCAACCAATATCTTTTTGACTTTATCAAAGCTATGTAAACATATAAAATCAACAGCAAAATGTTCTTTGGTAGCGGGGAAATTTAACGCCAATCGAATTTTTTAAATTTCTAATTGGACAATCTCAAAATCAGAAATCGGAATCATGATAACACTTTAACGCTTAACTGTATCGCATTATATAATACGTGTTAGAAATTGTTGTAAATAAATATAAAAAAAAGAATTTAATTCGATAAAAATAACTTTGTTCATAATGAGAACATAATTCCAAAATTATTTTTTTCCATTTGTACTGGTACACGTTCGTGAACTGTTACGCCTTTTTGCTCTGAGCATACAATTATTATTTTGACTGTTTATAATCCAAATTTCGCATAACATCTCTAGTGGCTGAAATTGTTAGTACACTATTTTAACAGCAAAAAAACGAAATTACCAGTGAGCCACGTCGAAAAAGGCAATGGGTCAGATTTTGGCTTGATTATACAACGATGTCAAAGTTAAAATACGTACAGCCTTGATGACCGAAAGACCATTGTAGTTCTTAGTTATGTAAGGTATGCTGCCCTGATCAACGTTCAAGAGCGTCTGGAAGCCTCCGCTTGTAGACCGGAACTTGACAGTTAGCCTATCGCCAAAAATGTGATATCATGTGAACTCAATCAATTCCCTTAGAAAACGTATTAAATAGACGAACCTTTAAAATGTTACAGTTGATTTGGTATTTCAGCTGTGTTAGCCCAATCAGATAACTCGACACATTCGTATAGCTGATATCATATTGTTTCGGACCATGCATGTCAAACATTTTATAATTTGCCGTGGTTTAATGAAAGGATATGACTATAGTGAAGCTTTTACTAGCGACAAAGATCGTGACATTGTAAAATATATGTTCACAAAATATGTTGTTTTTCTGTATATTTTTTCTTACCAGTCACCGTGCTCAATGAGGGTCAAGAACTGTTCATCGTCAATGATGCATGTAGCGGACTTTTCTGCTGGACTGTGTTGGGTCAGGCCCCCTTGACACGCGTATTCCTTGAATGAGCCGTAGTCCCGCACTTGACCGCCTAAAGACAGTTGCTTAGCTATATTTGAACCATCTATAGTGTGTCAGTGAAACGAAACATGTATGCGCACACCAAATGATTGTCTTGCTAGACTAAAGGTTTATGAAATAGCATACGGTTTGTTCTTGTGGAAGTTATTTACCCTTCTTGATGACCAGTTTATTATATTGTTTAAGGTGTATTTTTAGCATTTCATATGTTTTACAATTCAATTTGAACCTTCTAAATGGAATAATAACTCGTAGTTCGTGTTATCCGGCACGACCTGACACGTAAGTGAACTAGAATATTAAAAACACTTATTTAAAACAAAACAATAAGTTAAGCACAATGTTTGAGGTTAAAGTGATCGATCATTGCTAATATATTTATAGCATTGTTCTTGACAAAACAATAACAGCATACCAGCTCTGGGGATTTTGCTGACATTGGCAGTGATGATGTTTTGGACAATGCCCATCTTAGTATCATGAATATATGCAGGGCGCTCAGGCAGGTTGTCTAGTCCATCAAACACCGCCTTCATTTCAAACTTGATGTTGTTAAACCTATTCTGGTTGCTGATAGCATAATCAAAATTAGTATTATTTAGTTATTTTATTTATTTATTTATTTTACGTTATAGAAGGCTCACACCATGTTTGCTGCTTATTACGACGATCGCGTTGACTGGACATTTCTGAAATGACAGACCTTACTAGAAAGTTGGAAAACTTGAGGTAATGTGTGAAAGTTCGAGTACAATAGTGTTCTCGTTATTTACCTCCAAACTAGCGAAGAGTTTAAATCCAGAACCTCCAAAGTATACATGAAGTTAGTCCTGTTGTCGGATCTACGAATGTTTTGAATGGTGACATTCGATTGTATTATTTGTGGCCTAAGACGTTCTTCGCTTTCTTTGACTGCAATTAAAGCGACATTTGACAGTTATTAAGGATTTAAGTTCAACATACGATAATTCATGTCTTAATGGAAACAGACTCCTTTGATAAATATATTTTATGTGCTAAGCATAAAAAGCAGAAAAAACACTTTGTAATAAATATATTAATAACAAAACACAAAATAAAGTTTATGTGTGTTTTATCGATTTGCCTTTGATAAGGCAACGATTTAAACATGTATATTTCAACCGCAAACATACACATATATTAAGCTAATCGTATTTTACTTTAACATTATTGCTAAATATTTGAAACCATAACCGATATTATTTGAATGTTTACAAATGCAGATTACATTTAAATCTTGCGGGTTACTTTTGATTTTTAAAAAATCAGCCATTCTTTTCAGTTAACGGTTAAACAGTCGCTTATGTGATATCACTAATTATTTTCACTGATAAGTTTATCACCTTGATTTGAAAACGTGATAGTCTGCCCAAAGTTAGTAGATAGTTAACACAATTTAAAATGTTTCGAGTACGCCTTTTTTATCGATGGGTTTATTAATTGACCTCTATTTGATCTTACAGATGATGCAGCCGTCTCTAATATAATTTGTTGAGAATCCAGTGGAGCAGTTGCACGTGGAGCCATACAGGCATTCTCCGGGAAAACACGGTCGCTGGTAGGAGCAGGTATCTACAGTTCAAAGTTAAAAGTTTATTGGCGATCGGCAATAAAAACATGCCTTTATCCATTTACAACATAAGTATGGCAAAGACAAAAAGAACGGTTAAGTAATATCATCACACACACAAAGTATTCATATAAATATTCAAGCATAATATACATGCATACAGTAAAGTAGATATTATCAAAACCTTTCATATTACTTCAACGACATCATACGTATTACCAGTATTACTTGTTACAAAGGAATTACTTAATTAAAAAAATATGAATTAAAAAGGTACCATTCAGGTATCAAAATAAACATGAAACAAAAATTAATATCCTTAACGTTGAGTCTGTTCGTCTTACATGTTCTACAGTAGGGACCGCTCGAGGTAGAAGGACAGCTGCATGAATTTGGGCTGACACAAGTACCTCCGTTGGCGCATGGTGGGTTGCAAATTGCTGAAGAAAAATAAATAGTTATTGTATTAAATGTTTTCCTGTGTTAGCAATAATTGTTTTTCTGATTTATTTTAGTCCCGCTGACGGTATGGAACAGACAAAGAAGAGAGGATTCATGGCCAGACATTGTGTTAATGACCAGGCTTAGGGTATTTTTATAATTTAATCATTCCTTTTGTTTGTATCTTTGGTATACTGTCGTTACAGAAGTCGGTCGAAGGATGTCGCGCAAATATCTTAGTAAACGATCTAGTGAAATGTTTGCTATACAAAATATTGAAAATTATTGCTATGATATTCATTGAATGCTTTTAGTATTAAATGTATAATATAGTGCGTTATTACTAACGGATGATGCAGTTTTCGTCGCCATTGTGTGTATAGCCGGGCCGACATCTGTAGATGTAATCATAGTATGGCTGCTTAAAGGTGCTCGTATGTATACAATGCCTATAAAATATGTTTGTAATCACTATCAAAGAAATACCGCTAATTACGTCTACGGCAAGGTAACATATACACAATGACAATTAATAGTCCTTATTCAACATGTTTAATTGCGGTATAATATGTATAAACATATATAAAGATAAAATTATATTAACGTTTCTTAACTTAAGCTGCAATTACATAAGGCAAACTTAACTGAAAATTGCAATTCCCAACATGAAAATGTGCAAGGTCTTATCTAAGCAGTGTTAATAACCTCTTACAGTATCATTGCGCTAACTGGGAAACAAAAGGTATACTTTGTTGTTGTTTTTTAAGTTGCATTCTCATAATATTGATATCTTTGCTGACGCATGTTCACCATAGAACAAATTAGTTATTATGTGTTGAAACGGGCATTCGGTCGAATATTCTTCTCAAAAAATCTGATCGAATATTTGTTTTGTTTTTTCAATGAATTAATGGATGTTCTGAATCAAAACTGACGCTGACACATCTACAAAGACGAATCAAATATTTTACGCAATATGCTGTAGTTTTTAGTCAAAAACAACAACATTTATTAGCTCTTAATCATACCATTGCTTTTAAGTCAAATGCATAATACATAATACGCAATCGTAGTCAATGTAGTCATTGAACTGATTACTGTAACAACGGGATAATTGTTTTTGGCCTGGGGCGTAGCATAGCAATGATGTATACCAATTTCTGAGCCTATCCGAATTGGCTGGCTGCCAAAAACCAAATTCCCTAAACTCCGATTTACCACTTAATTCATGCGCAATAAAAGAAGTTCTTCACAGATCTCAATAACCCGCTTTGTTAATACAGAAAATCACTATATAACATGACAGTGTCATAAAAAGTGTAAAAAAAATATTATTGAAGCAAAATTGCTAAGCATTGGCTACGACCTGATTTGTATTGTTTACACATACGTGCGAGAATAAGTTTCTCACTTGACGGTCTAGGCCGAAAAGATACGAGTGTTTACGGAAACAGTAAGAATAATTTGTTTCTGAGACATTTTTTGAAGACATAATATTTGGTATTTATAAACATATTTGACAATATTGTTATTTTATTTTGCGTTAACAAGACATTCCAGAAAAAAAGAAAATGAAAAACAACAACAACAATTATTCACGATCATTCTCGGATTTAGACGAAGTAACCGGATATGGCATTTCACTGCGCAGATCGAGCGCGCAAATCGAGCGCGAAAGGTTGTACGTGAAACAAAGTACACAATCTATACACCGTTCTTTATCAGGGTAAGTGGATTTTGTTTTGTATACACACAAAGGAAGTATGAGTCTTTTCCTGATTAGTTAATAATGTAATAGAAAGCTATTTTAGGCTATTGAAAGTGATTTATTTGACGCCAACAATAACAGTTTTTTTTGCGGCCATGTTGTTGTTGTATATCTTCACCGCCTATGTAGACGAACCACTACCAGATCTGTAGAGTTGAACAAAAGGTTATCGTTCCCACCACCAGTATCGTGTTGTCCTCCACCGTCTATGTACACTGTAGTATATACACACATATTGTCTTTTCTTACAGTCTCTGAGCTTCTGCACTCAACCGCTAGGGTCAATCCGTATAAATTCTTTCGCTTCAGTTAAGTCACTAAACTTCTTCCCAAGCACACCAATTCTAGTCCCAGGCCTTCAGCGCCTACATCGCTTTGATTATAATTGGCATACAGATGGGTATCAGCGTCTTTGGCATTACGAGTATTAGTTTGCGTCAAGACGAGATGCAGTTTGCCCCACTCAGTAAACAAATAGACGGGCGTGACAGTGATGCAGCACTTAACTAACTTATTAATTAATTCTTATGACAACACGTGTCAAAACGGACGTTTGTTGATCACACGTACATCCGTTCCTTAAATGATCTGTATGCATCAACTAGATCAAGCATCTTCACACACTTTTATCGTTTTTTTTTCAAAGAGGCTAAAAAAAGGCTAATTAGACACTGTCCGTGGTAAGTGTCTTTACAGGCGGCAAGAGAAATTTCGTTGTCAGTTACAAATAGTGGCTTATTTTTAAAACCTGAAATATGAGCTCAACATTATACGCGCTAACGATGACAAATTTTATTGATATGCGATACAAAACTTTTTAATAATAGTAAATGCCTCATTTTTTTATCCGCAACACAATTGTTATTCAGCTATCAAAACGCTCGCGCTTTCCTTGATTTTCGCCCGAAACTGAAAATAATTGCATACAATTTGCGCGCATTTTGCACAAACAATTTTTTGAGCGAAGTACAGATTCAGTTCAATTTTAAATCAGTACTCTATTGGTAAGTCTATTCATTTGTATGGGTGACAAAATTACAAAATGCCGTGACAGTGTTCAAAGTAAATGGGTTTAAAAAAAAAGTATATATGTACTATTTTGAAACTATGATAAGCGAAAATAAAATAATCGTTCAATACACCGAATGAAAACTGATTTTTTTTTTAAATAATAATTGCTTTATCCATTTTTTTTTCAAAGATGCGATACGTTTGATTGATTTTTTATTATGAAAAAGACCGGAATTAAGATTTTGGGAATCGCACGTCGAATATAAGAATAAATTCAAATAAGGAAAAACAAATATTCGAATATGATTTCCGGGTTTGCTTCCCATCCCATATAATTGTTGTACAATGTAATAAAATACTTTACAACAAGACCGTTACCACTTACCACCACCAAAAGTCACCTGTGCAGTATGGTACATCCCTATATCGAAGCACTGCCACTGTCTCGTAGTTTCTGAAACACCGGTAGCAAATAAAGGTAATTAACATGAGATGATTTGTTACAGTCGGCTCTACAGTTATTCCACTTTGAAGGTATAATCTACACTATATGTCGAGCATATGACATAATGAATATAAACATAACATGAAAATCGCCTTAGCAGGCCCATATCGGATCCAAAGCTGGATATGCATTTATAGTGGCGGCAAACAACTTTCAACGCAATACCACCATCCATACTCACTTTGTGTCTGTCATGGTTGTGAACTTGGTATCTTAAATAAAGTGTACACGAAGCGTAAACGCTTATTTGCATCTTAAAACGCTAAAGAGTTTGTGAGTGATATAAGCGTTTATAGATAGTTTAACAAACGTATGGGAGTTAATGAAGTGTGATTTTTTCTTTCCGCTAAATTTACTTTTTTTGTTTATTATGAAAAGACACGAACAAGCCCTGGGTAATTTTAAAATGGATGACAAATTAATCAAATCAGGCAAAAATATTAAAGCATATAACAGTTTAATTACATTATGCTAGTTGTTATTCACATTTATAAAATTATCATTTTTCCTACGGTTTCTACCAATATGTGAATGGAATATCAATAGACACATTTACATGAGTTTTATAATTTTTAAATGTACGAGTGGGGACTGATAAATTCATTAATTCAAATTGAAATTCATTAATGTAATAGGCAATGTTTAATTATTTTGATTTATTTAAAGAAATATGTATTGAGCAAAAACTAAGAAACAGTAATGAAATTCGGATGGATAAGAATTAAGAGAAACACGCATACAAACAGACACATAATTAGTTTGCAAAAAAATAATTTTATCTTACCCTCGCCAGGCATAGGTCGGTGAAACAAACAGGCACATACTTATGAACGAGAAACAGGCAATATAACGCATTATGGCTGCCTATTAGTCAAAGTCAGTCAAGTATCAACCCGAAATCCGTTCACTGGTTTGCAGATATTACAAACTGTGTTCAGTATTATAAAATTGTGTCCTCTTACGTTTGCACATGACTGATTCCCGGGCGAGATTTTGCAAATTTATCTGTACGAACAAGGAAGATTTGAACGGCGCAGCTTGAGCATCCGTTATTTATCGCAGGAATATGGAACGTCCTATATGGCCAAATCAGTTTCGTATCTCATTGCCCTTTAAACAGATAACCGATAATATCCCTGATTTGAGCGGATGTTTTATTTTGCACCTTTTTGGGACAGATTTCCATCGCTCGCTGTTTATTTTATGCTTCATAAGCTTATCACATTTTATTCCCCCTTTTGCGACGATTAATGAAGTATCGATTTACATTTAGTATCACCCGAAAGCTAATAGCAACATTCGACCAGTAGGCAACATTGTATAAAAAAAAACATGGGCTAGAAGCTGAAGAGATAATTGTACAAGGTGATGAGTATTGTGATTGAACAAAAGTACAAGGTTATGTGTATTGTGATTGAACAAAAGTACACGGTGATTTGTATTGTGATTGAACAAAAGTACAAGGTTATGTGTATTGTGATTGAACAAAAGTACAAGGTTATGTGAATTGTGATTGAACAAAAGTACACGGTGATGTGTATTGTGATTGAACAAAAGTACACGGTGATGTGTATTGTGATTGAACAAAAGATGAAACGCAATGTTATACATACGTCAACAGACATTTACTTTCTTACAAAAAAATAAATAAGACAATAATCAACATAAATTGTGTCATAACATATTTAAATGTAAACGCTCACTTCATTCTGCAATCAATTGGGTTCTTTACTCATTATTCTTTAGTGAAAAAATCCCAACGAAAGAATGATTATTTCGAATAGTTACTTATTGACTATATATTTGTACATTATCGTGATTTAAACTTTAAAAGATATTGGTTCGTATTTAAGTGTTACACTTATCAAACCAAATAACCTATTACAACTAATGAACAATTTGCTATGTGATATATTTGTCAAATATGTGGGTTCATACGCTTATCAAGGATCAACGTTAACGTCCGCTATCTTGTTCTAGTCACGGGATGATAATATTATGATGTCGTTGTCTAATTGCTATATGTAAATATTCTCCTTGACATAATTTTATTAATCAAAAAGGTCATATGCTGTTTGCTGTGACAGTTGAACTCGAAATTGAATATCTTACAACGAGGACAATTATGATTTGAACATTCAAACTATACAAAACACATAGACTAGGTACCCGCAGTCATTATTATAGTTTGGCATGGCGTGCATGTCGCATTATTATATAGAAACATGTGTCAAAATATTATAAAATCCAAACCTTATTTCTCAAAGCAATTTTGTACCATATAAGAAATAAATCCTGAGTATTGAATCATCAGAAATATTCGAAAAACTTGTATGTTAAGTATTAGATAGTCTACCTTGGAATTTGTGTTTTCAAAATGTCTTATTAGTGGAAATCATCTGTAGTATACATGTATAACTTCAAAGCAGTAATCGTTTAAAGTCTCATCTTGGTGAATTCAAAGTTACATAACGATAGACTAATATTAAAAGAAGAGATAATTTTACAAGACTAACAATTTTGTCATCGTTCTTTACAACAAGACTTAAAATCAGCGTTAAAAAAGTTATCGTGATATTCAGTTATCTTTGCTGATTGTAAAAATGCTCGTTTTAAAATGCCTTCATGAAAGATACCGAGGCTATTCGGGTGTCATTATAGTATTTTAACACTTTAAACAAGCCTATACAAATAGTGACAAATTTCACAACACTCTTATTAATTTATTTTAATTGTCCGAGTGGCAGAAATGCAATAAACGGTCAATCATACATGTTGGAACGCGCATTGTTATGTCGGTTGCTACCTGTATATGTTGTCAAATACACATACATCGATTTAATGTATTAGTTCGATCGAGGATAAGTAAATACATTAAAAAAACAACTAACAAAGGGATTTTTTTTTAAACTTGCACAATTGAGATATATTTGAGCTTGATTTGGTTCTTTTTCTATTGTTTTCTGTTTGTTGTTGTAAAGATTTTGAGTTTTTTTTTATCGATTGTCGATCAATGTTGTTGTTTGTTAATCATATGTTTAAAATATTATAATTCTACAAATGATTTGGAACGTCATATAAGCATATACCACATGCGTTACATAAAAGTGTCTTAATTAGTTTTCTTTCTAAACCTTAACTTCCGCAAAGTACAACACGCTCACGGCAAATAAATGTGTAGGTCAACGAATTATTAAGATTATTTGACAATACATACTAGTATTTCACTTACTTTGAGTCATATGAGGCTTGTTTTTGTTTTAAATATGTTTATTCACACTTGGATTGAAACTCATTATCACACCTGTCAAATAAAACATGTTTGAATTGCATTGGTATGTGCAAATACTTACAGCAGCCATATTAATAAAACTGGTATACATATCTTTGGAAATGTTTAAAACATTTGACTCGACCGCACATGCATGCACCTTGGCACCGTGCATCTTGATATTATGCAAACATCTCGTTAACAGTTCAACAATTGTCCCGTTTGGTAATTATACATCTCTCCTCAAACGAAGTTAAAGAAAACCTCTACCCTTAACCGTCCATCCGTCTATCGGCTGTAATATGACTGCTCCAAAAGTAAACATTTGTTGAAGCGAAATAATGATGTACAGTCTTAAAGACATATATTAAGTCAGAGATGTTGCTTTACTCTTTCGAAGAGGTATGGAATCATTGCAAGTTTTTTTATCACACATTCAACGAACATAGTTTGGGATGAAATGTCATAAATATACTTTCGAGAGAATAGAAATACATTAATAATAAATGAAATTAATGTGTTGTTTAATCGCAACCTATGTTAAAAAAGGCATTACTATAATTACTATCTCACTATTTGTTAATATTTAGATAATTATTAAAATTAGCGTTTAAGTAAGACATTATTTACCAAGACGTTCTGTTCGAATTGCATAGTTCAGTATGTTTGTCGATCTGCCAGGAAAATTGTCCGTCCGCACTCCTACTTGCCCAACTGATTTAAAAAATAATAT
>VMBQ01008027.1:0-40866 GCA_007657795.1 Dreissena rostriformis
ACAACTGCAGTGCCTTCAGCGCTTTGATTTTTCTTATTGAACTTCATATTTGTGAAAATAACACAACACATTATTAATCAAATGATACACTGTAATCAACATGAAAATAAGATTTTTGTTTTGTACATAATTTATTTCTGTTCCCTCAAGATATGCATAGTGAAAAGATCAAAGGCAATTTTTTTTTTAAATTAAACAAATAATATAAAGTATAAGGCTAATTTATTAATTGATCATACATGTATTTATTGCTGGTATCATTGTGTTGAAAAGTTAAGAAATCAAGTCTAGCCGAGGGTGTAATTTCCGGTTCTAGTGGAAAAAGGCAAACAATATCGATGAGCATGAACATGCAATAAACTTGATCGAGTGATCTGTGTAAAAACGTTAAATCTCATGGATAAGGGTGTTCTTAGCTGGTTGCACATTTATCACTTCCCTGGCGTGGATTTTATTAAGAGCGTAAACTGTTGACAGTTGTCCAAGCTGTAGAATAAAACACTTTTCTTTAAATACAAAAATTCTTTTTTTTTTTTTTCTAAANCTTTCCTTTGGTTTGTATGTAAATATCAAATATTGGAAATTGGTATTTCACTGATTGTAACATTAGAACATAACTGGAAATTATATAATTGTTTCACACTGTAACAGCCTTTTCCTTGTCCCCAATTTGATAGATATTTAATTGAATCGTCAACGATGCCAGACTAAAATTATGAAACGAATACATTATGTTGACGTCACGACGTTCATACATTTACTCCGATATAAGTATGGTTTAATTTCTCGATTTAAGGTATGAACCATGTGTTTTACTAGATCATTCGTCTTTCGCATGTTAAGAGTAGAAAATATCCGCATCAGCAGACTTCGCTGCATATAGCGCACAATGTTCGGCTGTGTTATGTTAACTGCCTATTGAAGCTTATTTGAAATATGCGAGAATGCAACGAGATAAACTCTTGTATTGCAATTACAATATTTAATATAAAATATGTAGAAATATATGCAATTAAATTATAAACGAAAATAAGAAAAACATTTCCAATACTTCTGTAAAACAGAAAAAAGAAGATATAAAGTTGCAGGGCGATCTATCAAAATAATATCAACATCGACAACTAAATAAACTGTAAAAATAATTTAGAAAACAGAATGTTAACAATACAGAAAATTGTGAATGTTAAAAAGTTTCCTGAACGACAAATCAGGCCATCGAGAGTTGCGGATTAAATAAAGAACTCCATTTGAACTGAGTTCTCTAACTGATAAACATATTACGATTTACAGTGACAGTAAAAACAGAATATGACCAAATATTTTCTAGATTTGCAAGAATTATATAACACAGTCATTAGCTTTATTTATCAATAATGCAATTGAAAAAAGAAAAGATTTACAAAATATATGACTTCTTCCATTTGACTACATGTCAATGACCTACATTTAACTTTGCAATCAGATACAGATATGTAAGCTGATGATGTGCGTATTTATTTCACAGGCAAAGCCATAAATACAATTTACAATAGACTAAACACAGACTTAACACGTACACATAACTGTTGTCAAGTAAATAACGTGGCAATAGATATTTACATAAACACTTGACCAAAACCATAGAATCACAGCAAACAATATTTGTAGAAATCATCAAACAAGTTGAAAAGCAAAAACTATTCGGACTTCATATCTAGAAACATTTAATTGGAAAGCTCACGTTGATAAAAAAAATCCTGTCTCCAAACAATCACTTGTAGGCGTATACAATATTTGTAATCATTTTTTATAATGCGTATGCAAATCATGTTATTGATTACAAATGTGTCGAAATGCACAAGGTCAATACTTGTAATAACCAGTAAATTGAAACTGCAGAGCCGATAAGCAAGGGTAAAGTTCAGAGATGGTTTAAATATAAATACATGAAATTTAAAAACAACAGCAACAACAATTGCAACGTAATACGTTTGAAAAAAAAACGTAAATGATTTACATGCATTATAATTTACAATTCTATCTTCGAGTTAATACCTTCATATTAAGGCGACCCTATCAAAAGTGTAACAAAGACAAACTGCACTTGAAGATCGATAGCAAATGGTGATATCACGCATTAAATACCTCATTTTAATTGTCTGAAAAGGACGTTTAATTAATCTGGTATTGAAAAATGGAATTCAACTTCAGTCTGTATCCGACGATCTGTAACTTAAAAAACCTTTTAAATTTAATCTTATCAAATAAAAAAACGCTTTTCATTGCAGTAAGTTTAGATTAACCATATTGTATTATAAAGTATCAGTAATTTTCATATAGTTAACACTGTTTTGAAGTCGTTGTTATTAAACACAAATTTATCATAAATACACAAAACAACATTTTATAAAAACAACTAATAAAAGGAAAACCTCTCACAAATCAATAAACTGTCAAAGGGTCAAAGAAATGTGTACGATAATCCGTGACAAACCGTCTACAGGTTTGTAAGATAATCCGACACAAACCGTCTATATAACAAATTGTTGTGACGAAGTAAGGGAGAGACACCCAATCAAAATGATCGGTGGATTTACGTCCCCTGTGCAAAAATAGAAAAAATATGGTCCTTTATAAGTTTTTTTCGGTCCGGTGATTTCCATCTGTTTTTATTCTTCAACGGCCATGACCAATTTCAATCAACGGGACTAGGTTCCCTGTAAAGAAAACAAATGGCTACACGATATTAGATCCTTTAAGAGTTTTGTTCTAAGGCTACCATAATTCATGTATTTTATATCTAAACATACATTTTAATTATTTATGTTTGTACTCAATCATTGGTTATGACATAGGATTCGTTTCTATAAGCAAACAAAATGCATTATTTTTAAAATATTTTTAAACATTTTATATTTGTAAAAAATAATTTCTACCGCTGCTGATATGAAACTATGCACCATTAGGCAGTTATTGATACATATGATGACCATTCAAAGAAAAGTATTGCCTCCTGCGAGGAGTGCTTAAAAAGTTCGCGGAAAGTGTGCTATTGTCTTTTTTTAATGTAGTTAACCCACCTTACGTGATAGGACTGAAATTCTGTTCAAAACGACACAAACTAAAGTTCAAGCACTTACAAACTTACCAAAATGCATCCGTTTCACAAATGTACTTCAACGACCAACTCCCGCATGGAAAATCGTTCCATACTCCGTCCGTTGTCATAGCGTTAATGTGTACACAGTCCTCGTTATTCTGTAAAATGAACAGTGTACCTTTAGTTTACTTGAA
This sequence comes from Dreissena rostriformis, assembly GCA_007657795.1. NCBI lineage: Eukaryota > Metazoa > Mollusca > Bivalvia > Myida > Dreissenidae > Dreissena > Dreissena rostriformis. The sequence continues at coordinate 3,274 of VMBQ01008027.1, forward strand.
ACGCCATTTGTTTCACCGAGAAACGTTAACAGAGTATTTCATCGTGTACATGTGTTTCGGACCATTGGTTTTGATAAAAATTGTTGTCAAAAGAGAACCAATTGGTTCCATGCTAGAATATTTCCGACGTTACCGTAAATGTATTCATTATCAAATCCCCGTTACCATAAAAACAAACATATTTTGTAAATCTCACATAACGATTAATCAAATAATTACCCAGTCCACTTAGTTATAAATTATCCATCCGACGTTACCGCAAATAGATTGACCATCACCCCCGCGTTCGATAAATAGATTGATTAAATCTGTCAGGATTCCATAAAATGAGTTACTATCAATCCACCATTTTTTAAATAGATTTATTATAAATCTCACGCTTAAAAAACTAAATGAATTCTCCTCTATCTTTTCCAACAAACGAATCCTTCTTAAGTTTTTTATAAAAAGATGTATAAGCCCTCTCACAGTTCCATAAATAGAGCTATGATCCCTCTGACGTTCCATAATGATTTACTATTCCTCCGACGTTTCGAATAGATTAATTATCCCTCCCACGTTTGCATAAAATTGTTAATATCCCTCCCATGTTTCTAAAATTGGACTTAGTATCCACCCCACTTTTCTATGAAAATGTATTCATTACCACATTGTCTGGCTGCCCCGGTCCCCATTTGGTGAACTGTGCAGGCTTCCCATTGCGGCTCCACTCCCAGTCATTTTCCTTAGCCAAATCGTTGAGGCCTATCAGGTAATACTCGCTAAACCTTGTTGGATTGGTCACGTGACGCTCTCATAAAAAAAGAAAAATAATTGATGTTAAAGTGGTAAATAGGCGTGCATTTTTTTCATTCGAAGTGATGGATTTTTATATTGAAATGTAAGATATAAAGTCAAACAATCAGAGATAAAAGCGAACAGAGCGTAAAAGCAGTTGATTAAGTGGTGATTGTTACGAACAACAGCAAACAGTGTAAACAAAGAGTCCCGTTAGGGGATCTGGACACATCAGTAAGTGGCTTCCTTAATAAAGTTTATTCTGTTTTATCTGGCAGTGATGCAGAGCTAAGAAGGACGGTCGGTACTTGTGATGTGTGTGTTGTTGTGGGAGACAATGTCGTTTGAGGTAGAATGGCGAACGATGGGGGTCAACCCTGCATCAACGCTCTGACTAAAACGATACAGTTAATCTTACAGCGCATGCGTTCCATGGAAAAGAAAAAACGGTACACGGTATTCAGTCGCTAGAGAAGAAGGTCACAGATTTTGAAAAATAAATAAGACTTATGTTTGGATTGCGATTGCGTATATTGCTGATGCCACCAAGCGGGTAAGGAGACATGTTAGAGTTGGCTGATGTGTGGTCTGCCCGGATGTCCACAGGGGTCAGCGTTACGAGCTGCAAGAAGACCTATCTCCAGTCGCATTTGATGAGAAAAAATCTTATCTTCACGAACATCACAGACAATAATTCGTCCGGACATAAGTCAGCAAAAGTGTCGGATCGGAAGCTGAGGGAGCACGCGCCATCATCCCAGAAGCTTTCGAAGGATATGGTGGATTCCATCCGTTTTGAGCGCGTTCACCGGTCACCAGGCCATCCGATCTCCGGGAAAAAAAAATATGAATATTCTTCCAAAGTTTAAATTTTTCCAAGATCGCATGCATGTTCGTAGGGGGTGGAAACAACTCAAGGGTAACCTACTCCATGTTTGAACAATTTCCTAAGGCTGTATCCGACAATCGCCGGAATCTTGTGAGACAGACAAAGGCCGCTAGTGACAATGGTAAACGTGCTTGGCTATTATATGATACCGTATATGTGGACGGACAACCAGTCAGTGATTATGGGAAGCTGAGTGTGATCTATCAGTTCCCTTTCGGAACATGCATTGACTCTCAAGAAGACACATCAATCACCTGCCTTTGTAAAAAGTATTAATTCTTCTGGCATTTGGTTTCTGTATGAATCATAGACTAACTCTAATACTGTAGTAATTTTTTTAATGGGTACACATCAGACAACTTTAATAGAACGTTTTAAAGCAGTAAAGCTAGAAGAAAGAGTGGATGTATTATTGTGTTATATAAAGATCATTTGAAGTATGGCAATACAATAGTTAAAATCATCATTAAAAAGTATTTGGATTAAATTAGATAGGCGGTTTTCAATACTGTTGAAGATGTTTATTTGTTCGGGCATATATTTGGGGTGAGGAACCTCCGACCAATAATTTTGTCAATTTTGATTTGTTTGATACTATTGAACATGACCTTTCTGAATTTCATTTGCTCTGTATTTGTATGTGGCGACTTAAACAGTATGGTAGGTAATAAATGCGGTTGTATCCCTTATGATTGTGTAAATAATTAATTTCATGACCCTAATTATGACCCTGATGGTACCCTCGTATGGGCATCGGACGATAATGTTCATAACAGTCAGGTAATTAAATTGATAGATCTTTGCAAATCTAAATCTATACGAATTGCGAATGGTCGTATATTTAATACTACTAAATACACGTTTTGTTCGTATAACAGGTGTTCTGTTATCGATTATCTTTTTATGAATGAATGTCATTTTTAACTGATGAATGATATGTTTGCTATTAAACCATTTAAAATGGAGTGATCACGTTCCGTTACATGTTGTATTTCAATTGAGGCAAATATCGTTCGATTAAAGCAACGTTTTAGCGTTTAAAGCAAGTTCCTCGCGTGTTTGGCAAGTTTCTTACGATGAAGGCAAGTTTCTTACGATTGCGACAATTGTCTTACTAATAAGGCTAGTTCCTCACGATGCAGGAAAATTCCTCACGATTCAGGCAAGTTCTTTACAATGAAACCAATGTACTCACGATTAACGGAAGCTATTTACGGTTATAGGCAAGTTGTTTACGATAACGGCCAGTTTCGAACGATAACGGCAAGCTTCTTGTGATTAAAGTTTCGTACGATTAAGGCACGTTTTCCACGAACAAGACAAGTTCATAGAGATAAATTGAATTTCCTTAATATTACGGAATGTTTCTTACGATTAAGACAAGTTCCTTCCAATAACGACAAGTTCCTTACGCTAAGAGCAAGTTTTTCTCGATAATCACAAGTAATTTACGATTAAGGAAAGTCCCTTACTATTTAGGCAGATTTTGTTACGATTAAGGAAATTTACTTACCACTATGGAGCTTCGCTGTCATCGCCAGAAAGTAATTTTCCTCTTCCGAGTCGATTTCCACCAAGTAGCTTTTGCTGTTGACCTTGGAACATGTATCCTTTAGAAGTACAAAACTTATATTTGAAAAACCTCTAAAGTTGCTGACAGAAACTTTTCTCTTGTGTAATGTTTTAGTGATTTTTCTCTTGTATCTTGTTACTGCAAATATACATTGCAGGATTAATTGCAAATTGAACAATTGTAATTAAAGAACAATCTTTAATGATAGTGTTAGAATTTAAAATTACTTCGCTGTATAACTTTGATTCGGTGCTGAAATGGTAGCACTTTTCCTTGTGGAGCATGAATTTGTCTGGGCACCGCGCTTCTAAAATAAGAACGTTTTGTTCAGTATATAGCTATTTAGTTAAATAGTGTGTTATTACTGGTTAACTAAGTGTAAGATTTATAAAGTTTTACCCGCCCGTTAGGTTTTCCACAGGTTTACCAGTCTGTCCTTTTTACTCGTCCTTCTTTAGGTTTACCCACCTGTTTGACCGTCCGTCTGTCAGTCTGTATAATTACCCGCCCGAAGGTTTATCCACCCTTCGGTGTAATTTAACTCACCCTTCCATCTGTAGGATTTAGCAACTTTTCGTCTTTAGGTTTACGCATTCTCCCGCTCATGGTTTTACTCAACCTTTCCTATATGCATTTACATGCGTTAACAGATGCGTTTACCCACCCTAACGTCTGTAAGTTTACCAACCATTCCGTTCGTGGGTATTTCAATCGTTTTATGTCGGTTTAACCATCCTTCCGTCTCTATGTTTACCAACCCTTCATTGTGTAGCTTACACACATTTCCATCTGTAGATTTGTCCAAGCTTCCGTCCATAGGTTTACCCACCTGTTCGTTTGTAGGTTTATATACCTATCCGCATGTAGGTTTACCCACTTGTCAGTCTGTATTTCTACACAACCTTCCTTCGGTAGGTATACCCACCCTTCCCTCCGTATGTTTTCACACCCTTCCGTCTGTAGATTTACCCGCCTGCCCGTCTATAGGTGTGCCCGTCTTTCCGTCTGTAGTTTACCCACCTTTCCGTTTTCTGGTTTACCCCCCCCCCCTTTCCGTCCGTAGGTTTACTCATCTGTCCGTCCATAGATTCATCTACCTGTTAGTATGAACGTTTATCTGCCCTTCCTTTTTCAAGTTAAGCCTACCTTTCGTCTGTAGGTTTCAACCCTTCAATATATAGGTTTACCAACCCTCCAGTCGGTAGGTTTACCAAACCTTCCGTATATATGTTTATACAACATTGCGTCTTATCTGTAGCCTTACCCAAACGTCCGTCTGTAGGTTTATTTCCCTTTCGTCTGTATGTTTACCCACCTTTCCGTCTGAAGGTTTACAAACCTATCCATCTGTAGTTTATCCAAGCTTTTGCTTTCGCTTTTACCTACCTGTTCGTCTGTAGTTTTATATACATATCCTTTTGTAGGTTTATCCTACCTCATTCTTCAGGTTTACCCACCTGTCCGCCTGTATGTTTACACACCCTGCCGTCTGTAGGTATACCCACCCTTCCATCTGTACGTTTTCACATCCTTCTGTATGTAGAATTACCCACCTGTGCGTCGATAGGTGTGCAACTCCTTCCATTTGTAGTTTACCCACCTTCCGTATTAAGGTTAACCAACCCTTCCGTATTAAGGTTAACCAACCCTTTCATCTGTAGGTTAACTAACCCTTCCGTATTAACGTTCACCAACCCTTTTATCTGTAGGTTTACTTACCCTTCCGTATTAAGGTTTACCAACCCTCCCATCTGAATTTTACCCACCCTTATGTATTAAGGTTAACCAACCTTTCCGTATTAAGTTTACCAAACCTTTCATCTGTAATTTTACCAACCATTCCGTCCGTGGGTTTTCCAACCCTTCCTATGTTTGTTTACCCATCCTTCCATCTCTATTTTTATCAACCTTTTATTGTGTAGCTTACACACCTTTCCATCTCTAGATTTATCCAAGCGTCCGTCTGTAGGTTTACCCACCCTTCCGTCCGAAGGTTTATCCACTCTTCCGTCTGAAGTTTACCCACCTGTCAGTCTGTATTTCTACACAACCTGCCTTCGGTAGGTATACCTACCCTTCTCTCCGTATGTTTTCACACCCTTCCGTCAGTAAGTTTACCCTCCTTTCTCGTCTGTAGGTTTGTATACCAATCCGTATGTACGTGTTTCTACGTTTCCTTATGTAAGTTTATCCTACCTTTCGCCTGTACTGTAGGATTACCAAACCTTCGGTATAAAGGTTTACACGACCTTCCGTCTGTAGCCTTACCCAAACGTCCGTCTGTTGGTTTATTCCCCTTTTCGGTATGTTTACCCACCTTTCCGTCTGAAGGTTTACAAACCAATCCATCTGTAGGTTTATCCAAGCTTCCGGCTGTAGGTTTATCCACCAGTCCGTCCATATGTTTACCTACCTGTTCGTCTGTAGGTTTATATACATATCCGTATGTAAGTTTATCCTACCTCCGCCTTCAGGTTTACCCACCTGTCCGCCTGTATGTTTACACACCTTGCCGTCTGTACGTTTACCCAACTCTCCGTGTGTAGGTTTACCAACCCTTCCGTCTGAAAGTTTACACAGGGTCACCTGTCCGTCTATAAATATACCCACCTGTCCGTCTTATGGTTTATCAACCCTTCCTTCTGTAGCTGTGCACCCACTTGTGTCCGTAATTTTACAAACCCATCCGTCTGCAGGTTTACTCCCCATGTCCGTCGATAGGTTTACGCACCTTTCCGTCTGCAGGTTAACCCACTATTCTGTTTGTATGTTTGTTTATACACTTGTCTGTCCGAAGGTGTATAGACCGTTCCGTTTGTTGGTTTACCTTACCTTCCTTCTGTAGTTTTACACACCTTTTCATCTGTTGGTTTACACACCATTCCGTCTATAGGTTTGGTACTTTTTACTAATCTGAACTTTATTGAGCAGCCGGTGTTTGGCACTCATTAACTGGAGCAGATAAAGTCAGAGCAAAACATGTGACAAGGGCATTGTTTGTTATCACATAATTTATAAGCCGATTGTTGCAGATAATAGCAAGTGTGAAATTGAAAGCTATTGTTTTTAGTTTTCCTCGTGGTTAGGCACACAAACACTCAATTGAAATCTTTTTTTTAAATTTTGATTTTGTATCTTCTGATTAGTTTTTATTTTGTAATAAATTGTTTGCAACAGGTAAAGTTTCAATTCAAAATAACAAAACAAATATCATAAAAGAGCACATTAGAGCATGAAACGCAAATATCGAGCTAGGTTCCGCTTCAAGCCAGCATTGTTTCTTTTCAAACCTTGATCACAGTTGGTTCCCCTCCAATTTACGGCACATGTGCACGTGTACTTGTTTTGCTGGTTGTAGCAGTATCCGTGTTTGCAGGGATTACTCGCACATTCGTTGATGTCTGTAAAAAAGTGAATCGTTCTGCTTGCGAATATTAAAGTGAAGGTTATCATTTTTTTAAATAAATTTTAACACTTTTTCGTCGTAAAAACTGCACAACTATATGGACCATTTACAATTGAAATACTTCTCTGTCTACATTTTCGATAACGGAAACTTACCTTGTTCACAGTTGGTTCCCGTCCACCCTCCAGCACAAGTGCACGTGTACTTGTTCTGTAGATTGTTGCATGTGGCACCGTTCTTACACGGACTGCTAGCACACTCGTTGATATCTTTTTTTAATGAGCAATTACAGAAAAACGATTATTTTTTAAAGACAATTGGTCTTAAACATACAATTTAGAAAGCATGTCGGATGAATAAAAGCGAACCAAAATTATCGATGAAGTAACTCCTCAGACCCCATAATATACTATATATAATGCCCGTCAATTGTGTCATTATTATTGAAGAAATATAACATGAATACAATATCGATGTGTTAAGGGGCAGTTACTTAATAACTAATTTGCACATAAAAAATACATATATACTGGAGACATCGATAGAAATGGTCAATTTTAATTCTTGCTTAATGACATGCAACCACAAATCTGAATCCAAATCTAAATGGCACAACTTTACCGCGCGCTGTTTTTCGAATGATTCGCTAGTTAATTCGTTTAGAATATACAATCCTTATATTATACCAAAACTATTTAATAGTAAATATCAGCACCATCATTGTTGCCATGCCTATTTCGTCTTTTTATTAAAACATACATTAATTCACCACTTTATAATTGAACTTGTACAAAACAACAACAACTTAAGGGTATGGACAGGCAATCGTGAGCTTATCGTGCAAAGAACGTTAGGATCGACTACAGTCTCTCGTTCAGCATCATCATAGTTGTTCGTGCCGCATATATATAAACCAAATAATAAAATTGCTTCCTTTAAGTTATTTTAATAAAAGCACATACCATACTGTTTATGATAACTGAGAGACACTGTGCACACATATGTTCAGTTCTAGAGATAAGGTTATAGACATGCCTATACATATTCTTTATTCGCTTAATTTAAAGCAAGTGTGTACATTTTAATTAGAAATGTTCTTTCAAAAGTGTATTGGTATACGTTAAACAATTTCTCCGTGTTTGCATACCCTAATTTTTTATTATTTGTATAATTCGGTTGTCATTGAATGTTCCCGTTTCATAAATTATTACTACAGTGAGTGGAGACAGTTACGCCGAACAATTTATCGACCATACGCAATAAGACTCAAACAACTATAAGACTAAAAAAATGTTTCACTTAAGTCTCTTAATATACACGAATAATTTCTTAAGATACGACCCCATCTGTTTTATATATACAGTGTGTATGTTCACCTTGTTCACAGTTGGTTCCCGTCCACCCTCCAACACACTCGCATGTGTACTTGTTCTGTTGGTTTTTGCACGTGGCGCCGTTTTTGCAAGGATTGCTCGCACATTCGTCGATGTCTGAAAAAAGATAACATCGTTCTGCTTGCAAATATCAATAGATATATGCTCTACAATGTTCCATCAAACGTTCTGAGAAAATAGATATAGGCTCTCAAATGTTCCATCAAACGTATTGGGAAAACAGATGTAGGCTCTAAAATGTTCCATATTACGTATTGGAAAAATAGATATAGGCTCTAAAATGTTCCATCAAACATATTGTGAAAATAGATATAGGCTCTAAAATATTCAATCAAGCATAAAGGGAAATAGATATAAGCTCTAAAATGTTCAATCAAGCATATAGGGAAATAGATATAGGCTCTAAAATGTTCCATCAAATGTATTGGGAAAATAGATATACACAAACATGTAGGCTCTAAAATGCTCAACCAAACGTATTGAAAAAGTATACATAGGTTACATAATGTTCCATCGAACGTATTGGAAAAATAGGCATATGCAGTAAATTGATCCATCAAACGTATTAAGAAAATATGCGTGGGCGTTAAAATGTTCCATCAAACGTATTGGGATTTATGCATAGGTCTTAAATATTCCATCAAACTTATTGTAAAAAATAGGCATATTCTCTTAAATGTTCCATCAAACGTATTAGAAAATAGACATATGCTCTAAAATCGTTCATCAAAAGTATCGGAAAACTATGCATACGCTTCAAATGTTCCAATAATTCTTACGCATACATCTTTTCTTGTTTGACGACAAAATGAACATACTTGATGTTACAAGCAGAAACGTTTACTGACAGATCGAAATGCAGCCAAATCCGTTTTAAACACAAATTGTGCATACGAATCCACGGATTATTTTTTAAATCTTAATTAAAATCATGTGATACGTAAACAAGATATTTTAACAACGAAATAACGAAACATTAGTGAACATGTTATTATTTTATGCTTTCCTGTGGTTTATAGAGAAATATCAGTGAGTTAAAAAAAATATATATATCGATAATGTTCACTGTTATACTGTGATATGACGTCGTTTTCATGACGTTACGACGTCATTATTTCTGCAAAAATACAAAAAAAAATCATGTGTAAGCATCATTATAAAAAGAAAATGTTTTTGATTTGGTGAAATATCGATTTTAATTCATTCGAGATCATAGAAAAAATAGTTTTCCTATGATCACTCGTGATTTACAATCGATATTCCACCAAATCAAACAGATACCCTCTCTGTAAACTAAGTCGGTGATAGATCATACCGACACATGAGGGCGTATATGACCAGCTGCCGTTCTGAAGGCACGTCATGCTTGATTGCAGACTTTTCTCGACCCAGCCTGGGTCACACTTGAACATCAGCCGGGAACCAATGTGGTACATGTTACCAAGTACCCTGCCATGGTCAAGGTTAATGAAGGCGTCACACTCTGGAAAAAGGACGAGTTTATCACAAAATTTGACGTGAAAACTCTTCTTAAAACACTGAGCACGTTTCTTCTGAATGTAAACCAGAGTGCAAATTGAAGGTCTAACCAATTTTCATAAATAAAGAATTATGGTATGCAACAATTGTACAAAAACAAAATATCTAAATAAAGAAAATCAAAAGATCTGGCAAATTAAGGTGACAAATATTTTGAATAAACCGGCATGTTGTGTTTGTTTTTCATTCTGAAGAGATAGATAGATAGATATAGATAGATAGATAGATTTATTTCGGAGAAAGCATACATACACACAATGCACAAAAACAACATGTACATAAAACAATATGAAGTAAAAAACAATCATAATTGAAAAGTACATGCATTGAATGCACTATGGCATGCAAACTAACGCCATGGATTACACAAAAAAGAGCAATATCCCTTATTTCCATTGTGGTCCTTGATATGCCATTGATATTAATTTATATAATACCGTTCGTTTTTTATGCGACACATTATACAGAGGGAGTTATCACGTGACAAACAAGATGGCGACGTCTATGCCGAGACAGGTATTTTTCGCCGTTTTATACCCTTTATTTCTTTTTTTATTTGTTTAAATGCCGCTAACTTTCCATCCATATCAGCAAAAAAATGATTAGCGTCTATTTCTTATTAAAATTCGCTGTATATCTCGACTTTACTCGATGCGCAATTTCTTAGTGGAGCTGTAATAAGGACAACCCGCTAAGAAATTTCGCAGCGAGTAAAGTCGAGATATAGAGCGAATATTAATACGAAATAAACGCTAATCACCATGTTGCTGATATGACTGGAAAGTGAGCGGCATGTTAAAAAATTATTTTTAAAAATGGGTATACACGGCGAAAATACCTGTGTCGGCATGCGCGTCCCCATTTTGTTTGTCACGCGATCACCCTCTGATGAAATCGTAATGCTGGTAGCCTTTTCTGTTTTCGTATCATACTATTAACCGGAATAATTTGTATGTTAAATCAACACTCGTCCGTGCCCAGTTCACTTCGGTGTTGTAATTATTACATAACATCAATATTTGGTTAGGGTTGGGGTAATGGTTAGGGGTTAGGGTTAGGGTTAGCGGTACTTATAGAAATTCCGCAAAACAAAACGCTGGTTACTTAACATAAAATAGTTCATGGGTATGTTTGGGGTTTTAAATTTATTTGAATAAAAATGTATTTCATAGATTATAAAACTAGTATCGTATTGTGAGATTTACAATCATTATATTTTGTATGTCAACAATAAAACTGAACTCACCTCGGTGGACACATTTCTTTGCTGCGGTGTCGCACGTTTCACCGTCTTTACAACTACATGGGACCTCTCCCTAGATGATGGATTAAACATTTTATTTAATGCTTTCCGGTGGTTTATAGAGAAATTCCAGTGAATTAAAACTGATAATTCACTGTTTTAAAATTTACAGCGAAAATTATCGATAATTTCATTGTTTTACCGGAACAAATTTTGGTAAAAACACAAAAATAATCATTGGTAAGAAAATGTGTTGGATTCGGTGGAATATCGATTTTTATTCACAAGTGATCATATAATTAAAATCGATATTCCACCAAATCCAACAAATATCCTCTATTTATGGTAAAACATATCAAATGAGGATGTGTATACTTACATGGTGTATTTATTTTCTAAGAATACTGCTAAACGTCAATGAAAGCGAAATGGTGCTCACCTGAATTACTAGAATGATGCAGTTTATTTAAATTTCCATCTAGAATGAAGAGATAATGCAAAAATGAACATTTTTGGATCAAAATTAAACATTAATCAAGCGTAGTCTGTTTTGTTTCTTTTGTTATTTATTGCTCACTTGTCTCTAAAAAGAATACCGGGTTTCATTGTTTAATGCGTTTGTGTAAAGCTGTCGTCCTCTGATGTCCTTTTTTCCGTTCAATCCGTTCAAACGAATCTCAGATTGGTGACAAAAACATAGACAGAGGATAATGCAAATTTGCAAATCTAAATACGATCGTAGAAATACAAACCTGTTCCACTGCTATATCCTTCTTTTTGACTGTCACACAAGTTTTGTCGTCTTCGGTCTCTTCCGTCTTGTAGAGCTCACACACGTTCATATATCTCCTGTGCCCTAAAGCCTTACACAGCGGTCTGTTCAGGCACTCTTTTGCGCAGTCATTGAATGAGATATCAAAAAAGGTACGTATCTTGCCTTCACTTTTAGGACATTCTGACCAAACACTTTTGTTAATTTTGAAACATGAAATTACGTGAGCAACTATAATTAACAAAATTATATTGATCGAAATGCGTAACATCTCCATTATGTACGTTTCAAAATGACTTTATGATATCCCTTCGTAAATTCAAACATTGAACAGTTTACCAATAAAGAAATCAAATCACGAGTTTCTACCTTTTCAATCAACGGTTGCTAGCTTTTAGTGACGGATCATATATTTTCATCTAGATGGATTAATTATTAATGCAGTTGTTTTTTATTACGTGATGTTAATCGCAATAAATCAATATGGACTTGGAATTTTGTTCAAATTGTATTTATCAATATCATTAGAACATTGGTCCAAACGTATTTTAACACAAATCAACCATCCAGGGTACCTGGGGATCATGGGTGGTATTTGAGTGCGTGCTGTGTTCCAGTGGCAATTGTTGATGATACCTTAGCATGTGCTTTCAATCGCACGTTTTACGTAAAACGTGTTAAACCTAAATTTCTAAACAAACACGTCTTAAGCTATCAACTTCAGAATTCACATATTATTATTTGAAATTATTCGCTACATAGTTTTATTGCAATCATGCATCCATGACGCGCTGACACGCCTAGGACAAGTGCGAGTGTGTCCTCGTGGAGCATGCGCAAATGGAAGTATAGGACTTTTGTCTTGTATTTCAAATAGTCGTCTTATAACAACCGATCGAAAAATAGTCGGTGAAATAAATGTTCGGGCTTGATTAAAGCACTTGGTTGTGAAAATAAAAGAGTGCTGATTGGTCGATCGTTAAAGCATGTATGTATTTCAAAACCAGCTCCTACCGCATGTGCACATCAAACGTAACGAACGTGTGCTCAACATCCCACAATTCCAATATTTTGAAACATGTGTGATCAGTTTAACATACTGGTAAAGAAACGACTAACCCAAACAGAATATTGCGCAACTATGACCGAATATTGCGCAACTATGACCGGATATTGCGCAACTAGGACCGAATATTGCGCATCAAGGACCGGGTTATTTGTTTTGCAACTTCAGTTGTGATCCATTTACACTAATAATGTTTCACTATATCAGTTAATAAACCAAATGACATCAATGACTTTTTATGTATAGTAATATTGCTTGTTTGTTTATATTATTTCATCTCATCGTTACTTAACTCTAATAACATTTACAAGAGACATTAAGCACTGTTTATAAGTTTACCTTCCAAATGTTGACGAAATCCGCTCAGAAATAATTAAGCAACAATGAGAATATAGATTGAGAAGTGCGATCGATGGTTCGAGCCCAGTTGAGGATAACTTTATTCCAGTTTTATACTGGAGCTCTTAAGTTCCGAGGCTTACATTTATCAATTTAAAGCATTTAATGACAAATTTCAAACCATACCAAAATCTGTGAACAAGTCCCTTTAATGCGGACAAATACCTAAGTGTTATTCGGCACTTTCCACTCGACTGTGTTTTTATCGAAATAGGAATCAAAATATCTTTATTTCGCTCGAACGCTCCATTAGTTCCCTGGAACAACTGATCATTTGGTTGTGGTTTAATCGATGTCCAGATTCAGAGACAAGTTTCTCAAATATTCATAAGTCAAAGATAACATGAATAACTAATATGAGTCGCGCTCTGTGAAAAGGGTGTTTAATACATGTGCGTTAAGTGTCGTCCCAGATTAGCCTGTGCAGTCCGCAAGTGTCAGGGACGACACTTTTCGCCTAAACTGGATTTTCGCTAAGAGGAGACTTCTTTGAAACTAATCTGGGACGATACTTTACGCACATGCATTAAACCCCCATTTTCACAGAACGAAGTTCATATATTTCAAATACAGGATATCAGATATCAGGGGAGTATGTTTGAGGTGTTATATGGGATAGTTTTAAAACAAGATCTAAATTGTTCTCTTTTTTGCGATTAATGCGTTTTTAATCTAATAAATCACTTCTATCAATGGTTTGCTTTTAATTGATCACTGCTGTGGCAATATTTATCATGAGCATATGAAATTAATGATATTGCGTAGTTTAAAAAGTGTTAACGGTCGTATAGTATCAACATCATACGCATTTTATGTGATAATACAATGTGACACATTTTAATTAATATAATTAAATCTTCCTCGTTTTGTTTATGATGATATATAAACCTAAAATAATAAATTACCAATTACCGTACATTCTAGTTCGGAGTGATTTATTTCATTTTCCTAGTGTATATATTATTGTACAAATTATTATACACATAGTTTTGATATGTATGTATTGAACATGGAGTTAGAAATCAAATATTAGATTTACCCGGTAATAAAGTACATGTAGCGGTATGTGTCTACGGCATTTAACCCATTTATGCCTAGCGTCTAGAAAAAAAAGGCCTTGGCAAACAGCGTAGACTCAGACGAGACGCCGCATGATGCGGCGTCTCATCAGGGTCTGCGCTGTTTGCTTAAAGGAATTTCTGTAAGAAATATTCTAAATATAGAAATAAATGTACTAGACATCCCTAATTCTGGAAATAAATTGATCCAATTTAGAAGGATGGGAGAGTCCACTAGGCATAAATGGGTTTACTTTGTAAGCTACTTCGATTTGTGAATTGACCTACCCAATCTTTGTTTTGACATATGAATCAGACTTAATTGTACATGGACGCCGATTTAGCTTTCTTGCGAGCATAACAAGTATTACAGACGCCGATAAAAAAAATCTTATTTGTAGTTTGTAAAATGTCCTTAAAAACCGATTTCTGTCTGTTTCTAAATTTTATAGTGTTAGTAGACTGGGACTTAAGTACCCATGAAACAGCCATGACAAGAGACGTAGATAGCATGTTGTGACACGTCTCTGCCATGACGAATAGGGCTCTGAGAGACATATTTGAGTCTTGTTCTGGGAAAACGGGGCTTAATGAATGAGCTTAATGAGTCCGCAGTCCGCACAGGCTAATCAGGGACGACACTTTCCGCCTTAACTGGATATTCGCAGAAAAGACACTTCCTTTAAACAAAACATACAATAAAAGCGGAAAGTGTCGTCCCTGATTAGCATTTTCGGACCGCACAGTCTTATTTGCGACGATACGTTACGCACGTGCATTAAGCCCAGTTATCCCAGATTGAGGCTCAAAAAATTAAGTTTGAGTTTGAGCGCAGTTATACCATATTACGGTAGTTCAAGTAAGTACTCAAAACTGTTACATCTTTATTGTATGTTAAGTATTTGAATTTTGGAACGATTTTCTATTGGTCCCTGCTTTCAATGTTGACCCCTGCGTTTTCTAAAAATGAGCCCATTTATGTCATAAGTTGTTGTTCGAGTTTTACGTGTGGTTTTCTATGTTGTTAATTTTCGGTGAAGTTTAATCTTATTTCAATAAGCTGTTATTTTTTGTTGCACAAGCTTGTAGTGTCGTGGCGTACTAACATGGTACGCTTAATTGATACACGTATTATAGTAATTTACCGGATTGACGCCTCGAAATAAAGTTAAAAGCAGCATGTTTTCGAATATTAACACAAACACTTTTCAATTCAAAACAATTTTGGATTAAAAAAAAAACGCGACATTTTATCCTTTCTTAATATAAAATAATGGAAAAAAAGGCAGGAAGCTGGCTGGGTTTTTTTTTACCGCGTGCTGTGTATTACTTATTTCTTTCGGATATCTAATGAATACGTATAGTATATTGCTTCATTTGTATGTAGGTATTAATGTGTTACAGTTAACTCACTTAAATAATTATATACTGAAATTTTGTCCTCAAATTAACTGAGTGTACATGTGGAAGTTAGCACTAAAGCGAGCCCTATTACCCCGTAAGTGACTTCAGCTTCAAAATACGCAACTGTCATACAAATTGACAAATTCCTAGCTCCGGGCTCAAGGCTCGATGCGCCATTGGTCAGATTTAACGGTGGACACGTCGTGACGTTAGCGCGTGAATTAATTTCGAGTGAGTTTCCGCAAAGATATTTAATGAATTTAATAGCTAATTACATCGAGTGTTGACGGTAATCGATGCATCCCGTGAAAGCTATATAACGTGTTTATATTACCGCGTGATTAGATTCTGTGCAAGAACATTAAACGATGCATATGTAAAGTAATGAACATAATTAGCGATTAATACTTAAGTTTACAATTAAAAGGTCTAATATATCATTGTCGGTAATTGAAACGGCTTGTTTACGAGAAATTTACTAAAAAGAATTGCATATTAGTTCACTGGAATACGATTTAACAAATGGATCATTTTAAAATAGTCCTGGGTAAGTTTTTTATTACTAATACCGTACACTTACAAACACTTCTACGTTCTAATTTGTTTTGATTTAGTAAACGAGTAAATAAATACTGTTAATTTGAAAACCACATTCGAAACTTATTAAAATATAACATTATATTATGCTACAGTTGAGTTCCTATAAGTATTTGTTTAAGGAAAAAAGAAACACGCTGTCAACTTCAGAATGCGTAACAAATTTTAAACTGGCAATAAAAATATAAAATAATATTAGCGTGGTTATGATAACTAATATTAATATACTTTTATATCTAACAACAATAAATTTGAATAAAAAGAATGAACAGGAAAAAAACGCTGACGAGTACATGTATTGTGTCTATTATAAGCCTGCGCATAAACGTCATGGCAAATGTTTAATATTGTAACGTAAAATACTCCGGTAATTTGAATATCGGCTTAATTAGCATCTTTCTCGGCTATGTGGTTGAGCTTTAATAAACATCTTAATATATTGATATAAATACCGGGCGAACATTCTTCGGCGACCAGCTTTTAAACATTTTAAATCACTGAAATTTCCGTAAAATATAATATATGATACATTGATATAAGGTTCTGTCTTTTTTGCAAAATTGATATTGAAACTGAATTTCATTTTCTTCTTATATGCACAACATACTTAGACGTTCGTGAAAGGTATATACCCATTAAGTGCTATATACCCTCTACTACAAATAAATTTAATATTATCATGAGTTCCCGGGAAGAAAACGTGATCATGCGTATTGCTATGTTCTTGTATTATGCTTTTGACAGAATGAATGCGTTACTGAATAGCAGTTAATTATCAATAACTGTACCATTACATATGTATGTTAGCCTATTATATGTGTATTGAAATGTGTGACTATGCGTTGCTGTATTTACTTACAAGGACCGGGGGCCACATAGCAATAAATATTGAATCTTGACATAGTGAAATCTTTTTTTAAGCATTCAAACTAAACCATTAACATAGTAAACGTACGTTTTTTATTAATTTTCCGGGTTTATTGTTTGCATATAATTTATGATCTATTGACCATAAACGAGAATCCACAAAAGAAAACTGATGTATTGCATAGGCGCAAAGAGCTATTAAAATCGATTAAAAAATAAATAACACGTTGATTCTTTATTCAATGGAATAAACAAGTCAAAACAGAGGTATTGACACCGAATGGCAAAATATAATTCACTATTGTCTCTCATTTTTTTTTAGAAGAAAAAAAAAATACACGAATCGTCATCATTATGATTATGATATTTATATGCTTATATTTAAATGCTCGATATAAATTAATATTTATAATATTATTGGAAAAGTTCACTCAAAAATGATAAAAAAAAGTCAGAAAGGTAAAGTAACTGCATGCGGTTTTATTTAGTTGTTTTCCTTTAAATATAAAGAATTTGACATCTATCTATCATGTGAAATTTAAATTGCTTACGATATTGACATCATAAATTAAACCGCACAAACAAAGTAATGCATTACTTTAAAACATATGATCCATCTGATTTTTATAAAGAACATTTGCTACGTTCATCGGATAAAAAAACACGCGCAGTTCTAATTTATTACAGCTTGTTGAGTAATCTTCATATGCAAAAAATACTTGCATCCATCAATGAACATTTCTTTTTAAACTCTGTAAAGTGCACAAGTTAATGCATAAGTAAACGCCCGCATGCGAATTAACGCACGAGTTAATTAACAACTGTATCATTGTCTACATATTTGTTTGTACACGGTTATCCAACCAATAAAAAAATGCAATTGTTCCCGATAATTTTCAGGTGTTTTGCTTCTGACTGCGATTTGCTACGGTCAGCAAGGGAATTTCCAGCCTCAACAACCCAATCAAAACTTTCAGCCAATGCAACCGCCCAATCAGAATCAGAATTTTCAACCAATGCCACCGACCAATCAGAATTTCCAATCGATGCAACCGACCAATCAAAACATGCAACCGGGGATGCCAGCGACCAATCAGCAGCCAGGACAGCAGGTGCCCGGCTCCGTGTCCGATATTCCGCTGACTCCCGAGCAACAGAGTGAAATCATGTGCGCTCAAGTGGGGCGCCAAGCGGTGTCGCAGTGCTTTCAGCAGAATGGCGGCTTCGACATGATGACGGTCATTGCTCTGCTCTCGAACGGAACGCAGGGTCAACTTCCACCAAACCCCAACCTGGTCAAACAGAACCTTTGTCAGTATGTATACGCTTCGCTGTTTATACGTCTTTCACTGCGTAACCAAACTTTTTTTAATACATATGGGCCTCGCTCTGTGAAAAGGAGATTTCATGCATGTGCGTAAAGTATCGCCCCAGATTAGCCTATGCAGTACGCAAAGGCTAATCAGGCACTACTCTTTCCGCATAAACTGGATTTTTGCTTAGAAGAAACTTTCTTTAAACGAAAAATATCAGAAAGGCGGAAAGTGTCGTCCCTGGTTAGCCTATGCGGACTGCACAGGCTAATCTGGGACGACACTTTACGCACATTCATGAAACCCCATGTTCTCATAGCGCGACTCGTGCATATTCTTGATATACAGAAACATTTATAATGTCGTCATCTTTCTTATCCATGACCATTCTTTGATACTGTGATTTAGAGACTAAATAGTTTTGTTTTAGTTCGTGTAAATTAGTTTCGTGAAGAACCGAGCTCTTCGGTAAAATAATATACGAGCATGAAAACTTCTTTCCATGAGATTTCTGTCATAAAATGTGTACGAAACAGTTCAGCATATTATCAGATTAACTTAAAATTAAAAGGGGTTTTCTCATCAACTTCACATATAACGATATACGACTTCTCGGACATCCGAACGTCCATCTTCTGATTAAGGTTTCAACCGCAGTCCGCACAGACTAATCAGGGCGACACTTAACGCTTTTATGATTTTTTCGTTAAAAGGAGGTCTATTCTAAACAAAAATCCAGTTTATGCGGAAAGTGTCGTCCCTGATTAGCATGTGCGGACTACACAGGCTAATCTAGGACGACACTTTACGCCCATGCAATAAGCCCAGTTTTCACATAACGAGGCCCATTTTACTATTTATTCAGAGCCTCCGGTCCGATCATAGGCTGTGTGTTCTCGGGGATCGCTCGCTTCAACAACACCCCGCAGTGCAGCACCATCTCGTCCTACGTGCGGCTCGAACAGGAGACCGTGGGCCTCCTTACCGGGGTGCAGGTCATGTGCGGAAAAGGTATTAAACGCGATCTAAGAAAATGGGGCAAATTGCATATTCGTAGTGTCGTCCCAGATTAGCCTGTGCATTCCGCACGGGCTAATCAGGGACGACACTCTCCGCCTAGATGTTTTCCCATAGCCAGGCTCGTGTGGATAACGAGGACAAGGGTCATGTGCAGAAAATATATGGTTATCCGGAGTAAAAGTCATGTCCGTAAATGGTATGAATAGCCGGTTACATGCTATGTGTGTGAACACGTTTGGATTACCGGGGAAACTAGAATTGGAGATCCCAGTTTTGACCAAATTGAGCTGCCACAAGCTAACAAAAGGACCCACGGTTCGTTTTAAATGTAATAAACAATAACGTTACAATGTCTTCTGCTCTTACATTTATTTACTGCACTGTTAATATACTAGAAATAACCTATTAATGTAAAGGCATTTCTTATTTATAAAAATGAGTTTTTCAGAACAATTGAGTAAATATATTAATGGTTAATATATTTATTCGAAATGAGAAATATTGTAAAAGACTCAACTGTATTATGCAGATTTTAAAAACCTGATGTTATTTAATTGGTCACACGCATTATTAAAGGTCTGATGCCAAAGCTCACCCCGTGTACACAGCGCCTGAACTATGACCTCACACAATGCATAACAGAAGTGGATCTCGACCTTGACCTCTATTCCCCGAGGGGTGCCCGTATTGAAGGTGCCATCATTGGTGACAATCAAGAGATTGCAAAAATGTTTTGCGAGTAAGTGTTATTGTGCTTGCTTGAGCAGATGCTGGTTCTGTTATATTGTGTTCTGAAAACGAATTAACATCATGCATGTGTTTTTATTTGTCGTTTTTTTCATTCTGGTTTTAACCTCTGACATTTACAAGTTAATGACGACATATTTAGTAGTACCGTTGTTATTTTTGTCTTGATATTGACTCTTCTTCTACATTTGTACTGTGATTATTTGAATTAACATTATTTGTTAATACACCTACTTTTTTGTAATATGTAAAGTTCATACGGAAGTACGTAATACAATCAAACATGTAATTGACGGACTATTTTTAGCAAACGAAAGGAGCTATATCCATGCCAAAACAGCAAGCTGGAGAAATGTGAAGGCGCCACTCTTCTTCAAGAACTGTCCGGAAATGACCAGCGCTCCATTCAGTCCGCTACAGACCTCCTCTGTCAGCACATTAATGGTAATACAATTTTGTTGTTGTTTCTTCGTTAATAGTCATTTTGCAAAAAGTAGTTTACTTCCACTAACATATCCAAAACAATGTAGGGTAGGTAGGTCGGTATTTTTTTCCCTTTACTTTTCTCACTACGCACACGTTGTTTTCAAACTTTAAAAAGGATGCTTAATGACAAAAACCTTCGCACACAACTTTATTTTAATATTTACATGTAAGTTAATTTTACGAATACGATTGAATGCAGTGAAAATGATCGAACACTCAACCTGGAGTACATAAAAAGTTTAGGTTCGGCGCAAAAAATAGGGTCGTTTCGATAAATGAAACAAAAAACTTTTGACAGGCCTTAAAAATTGTAAAAAGGCTGTAAAAAGTGACGACAACATAATAAAACTTCAAATAGATACATCTTCATACTATTCATCCGGTAAATCATTATTTACATGCCTTTGTTGACAACGTATTAAACTAGTTTCTTCACAGCTACACATAGTTTATGAATTATACTCATGTTTAGAAATCGCAACTTAAATAGCTTAACTTTATGTAGGTTAATTCCATGGCAATGCGCTACTCATTTCAGTTTAAGGGACTGTAAACCACGAATGACGAAAAAAGAAAAGTTCTAAAATACCGTATTTTTTTACAATTATTAGTTTATATTGATTAAAATATCACGACTGGTATATAACATTACTCGAAAAAAGTTTTTTTATTTTTACTTTATTTTGTTATTTTTATTTTTTACTGAGTATGTCTACCAGGTAACTACCAGTTAACTATAAATAACGCAAGTAGATTGATCATCATCGTCACGTGGTAAACCCAGGAATGCAAATTGTGCATGCGTAGTGAATTGTATATATCTTACATATAAAATTATCAATCTACTTGCGTTATTTATAGTGTGTATATCGTTATGTCACCTATTTTCGCGATGTACTTTCGATTTCACATCGCGAAATTTTGTTACCGAATATACTGAAAATATGAACTTTTTTCAAGTAATGTTATATACCAGTCGTGATATTTTAATCAATATAAACTAATAATTGTAAAAAAATACGGTATTTTAGAACTTTTCTTTTTTAGTAATTCGTGGTTTACAGTCCCTTTAACATTATGTTAATGAATTGTATGTGAGTAATTGGCATCAATGTTGATATTCCTTATTTACCGCTTATAATACACGTTTAATATACTGGTCGAATTAGCTGTTGATGAGGAAGGCGTGTCCAACGAATTTAAATTTCTTTCAAATGCCATATTTTTATGAACCAAGTATTTTATGATAAGGAACGTCCGTTGTCATTCTTCAGAATACGTTAGCGGACTGGTATGTTTCCAACGGCCATCTGATGACGTCAACATGTGTGCTGCGTCACTTATAACGGAAATGACGTCAGTAACGATCAAGCAGATAAGAGATGACCTGAGCATTGACGATTACTTCAAGGAATACTGCAAGTGAGTATTCAATATGTGAGCCTCCCTCTTGCAAAACGGGGCTTAATGCATGTGCGTAGAGTGTCATCTCAGATTAGCCTGTGAAGTCCGCACAGGCAAATCAGGGACGACACTTTCTGCCTAAACTGGAGGTTTGCTTAGAAGAGACTTCCCATAAACGAAAAATACAATAAAACAAGAAAGTTTCGTCCATGATTAGCCTTGTGCGGACTAAACGGGCTAGTCTGGGACGACACTTTACGCACATGCATTAAGACTCGTTTTCACAAAGCACGACTTATATGATTATTTGTTTGTGATTTTTCGTGTATAATGCAGTACATTGGCATTCTGGTGTCGATTTTTATGTCGCGCCCGTTCACCGCTAATCAAGAAAAGGTTGACAGTTCAGCAAATGAATTCAAATACACAGAACCAATCTCCAAACAGTGAGCCACAACAAAAATGCAGTAGACAAGACAATACTCACAATCTACATACCACAATCACAAGTCGAGCTCAAGTCGAATACGGATTAAATTAATCATAATTTATTTATAATTTGGCCAATCATGCACATGTTGATCGACAATATTATCATAAATTACGATTCATTGTAACCCAAAGCTTCTTAGAACTGTTATGTTTTTTTTAATGATATAAATATTCTTTCAAAGACGTGTGTTCATAAATTATAAAATATGAATAACGCAGTCTGTTTAAACAAAGGTCTTTGTCATGCCCTTAAAAGGAATTTACCAATCGCGTATAGCGAACCTTTGTTTGTTTTTGTTTTTTAACTGGGGGTTATCTTTCTGATTTGTTGTCGTCAAACTTTGAAATACGTCAACTCAACGCAACATTATCTCCCAACTTTCAGGGTTCGAGTCAGCAACCTGATTTGCGATAGTAAAGCATGGGGTGACATCTGCAAGCCCGTCGCCGTTCAGTTGAAGACGAAGTATCAGTGCAACCTGCTCCCATCCCGCTGCAAAAGCGAGGCTTCCATCCGGGACCTTTACAACCGCGCATGCGCAGAAACTAACTTTCCAGCTCTTCAGGAACAACAGATCATCGATAATAAACCAGGTGGCGGCTCGTCTACGACCCTGGCTGGATTTGCTGCAACCTCGTTATCAGTTCTTCTTGCGTTCATGTTAATATAATAATAATATGAACTTAACTGGACTATGGAAGGTGACTGTTTCCACATCGTTCTTTCGTGTTGGCGGGTATAAGGGCACCCAAACGACAAAGAGACGGAAGAACAAAAGATGATCATGATTGTCGTTCCTGCGCGTGTATTTGTCGATCAGGTATGGTGTCGTGTTGGTGCCCTACAAACCCGCCAACAAGCCAGAACGATATGACGAAATCAGCCAGACAGCCACCATATGGGGCGAAGTTTAAAACGGTTGTATTTCGATTAGTAGGGAGAAGGATGCAGCAGTTGGGAACACACCATCTACATATGAGCCTCGCTCTGGGAAAACGAGGCTTAATGCATGTGCGTAAAGTTTTGCATCAGTCTTATCAGGGACGACATGTTCTGCTTTGATTGTTTTTTTTTTCTATTAAAGAAAGTCCTTTTTGCGAAAATCAAGTTTAGGCGGAAATCGTCGTCCCAGATTAGCATGTGTGGACTGAAAATGCTTATCTGGGAAGACACTACGCTCATTCAATAAGCGCCGTTTTCCCAGAGCGCGGCTTGTGTTTATTTTTGATCGCTACCGATACACGCATGTTGAATGTATCCATTGTATGTAGAAGTTAATACAAAAATCTAAACATGGATACTTACTGCTCTTGCCCAAGTTCATTTTGCATACAAAATTAACGATTGTGGTTTCGAAATTTGTTCGAAATGTGCTTACACAATGTTACGCCCTTTTATATAGTTATAAATAGGTACACAATTGTTCATCAATTTTCTATTTGCTCTGTAAGACAGTTCTTTTGCGATATAACTTTATAAACACATGTATTGGGCTGACTTGATTGACGATTGATGATATTTTCTTGTTAATTTATTTGCGTTGTTGTTTGAAAACATAATATGAAAATAACGATATATTCTACAAACTTTGTATAGTTGTACAGTTGTATTAAAGGTTGTACATTTGTTTTGTTTAAGCTTATGAATGTTTGACCGTCTTTAAAAAAAAATCTTAATGCGAACAGTTTGGATACTTTTTTAATATGTAAAACATAATTTGGTAATCTAAAAAATCAAACGCAACTTAATTGTTATCAATATTGTAAACCCATAACGTATATGTTTTATTTAATATGTTATTAAGACTTTCAATTCTTATGAAAACAACTTGCTTTTTGAATCATGATAAGGGCTTTTCATATTTGTAACGTGTATTTGAATTCATTTTTCATTGATAAATTTAATAATTTTGTAAGTTAATAAATGTGTGAAAAGTGTGTGTGCTTTAAACAAACGTTTGCATTTCTTGAAACCTCGTTTGTCAAATTTATTATAATCTAATTTCCGTGTTTGTGTCGAATATGAGTGTTGTAGCCTTAAGGCGGTTACATATAACGCGTATTTAAGTTTGTATGCCATTTGAAAGAAATCAAACGAATTCCGATACTTCAGTGACAAATCAACATTGATATTTGGATTGTTTGATGGGATGTTGTTGGTTTTTGTTGTAGTTTTTTTTTGTCCGTTCAACATAATTACGAAAAAATAATATTAACATTAACTGACAAATAATTGATGCAACTGAAAGAAGAAACATATTTTACTTTGCTGCGCTCTTGTCCGCGACTTCAGTTTTCGTTGATAATGACTGCGTAGCTTTTACAAAGACCATTTCGTTCTAGCCACGGTGGGAAGACCGTGTTATACTTCAAGGTTAACCCTTTGAGCGCTGGAACCGAATTTTAAAGGCCTTTGCAGAGAGTTTGGATCCAGATGAGACGCCACAAAACGTGGCGTCTCATCAGGATCCAAACTGTTTGCTATTCTGATGGTATTCTTTGAAAAAAATCGAAGAAAATGCTAATTTTAGAAATTCAGCAGACAACATTTTAGCAGACGACAAATTTCACAGCATGCAAAGGGATAACATGAAGAGAAATTGTGTATGACCTCGACATTTTTTTATTAATAATGACAAAGTCCAATGGACTTTCTACTCGTATTACTTTTACATAAAACATAGAAAAAGTATTCCAAATTATCTAGTTAATATCTTGAAACAAAAATTCGAGAGCGTAGTTTAAGCCAAACATAACTTAACTTACCAACCTCTATCACATCATGCGGGGGGCATAAATAAGCCTTGTAACGCATTTATCGTACCGAGTTCCATTATTTCTCTTTATTTTATGTTTCCCGGATGGTTAATAGAGTAATATCAGTGATTTGAAACTGATAATTCACTGTTTCAAACAGTGATAATTAATAGTAAAAATTATCGATAATTTTATTGTTTTACCGGAACTAGTTTTCCCCCATTTCCCCCAAAAAATCATTTGTAAGCATAAACTGAAAGGACAATTTGTTGGATTCGGTGCAATAGCGATTTAATTCGCTCGTGATATTAGAACAAAAATATTTTTTCTGCAGGACAAACGTTTGCGTAACTGTATTAAATGAAGTCATCTTGTTAACTTCTTGACGTCAGTTAAGGTCACTATATAAAAAGCTACTGACCGTGTATGTTTCCAAATAAGGTCAGTAACTTCTAATAGTATGTCAATAACGTAAAACGTCGTCACGGCTTTAAACAAGACGTCATAAAATACAGGACATATAACTTTCTACTGTTATTACGTTGATGCTGGAGAAAGAATGGTACTCGATAAAATAAATGCGTTACACAGCTTCATACTGACCCCACACGTAGTAATGTAGAGTCGTACATTTATAGTGTTCCATGTGCCCCCTATTAATATTACTTTACTGACCGTCTATGACACCGCACAGGGTCAGTAAGAATCCATATAACAAATCATACACGGTCAGCATTTGACCTGGCTAAGCCAATTAATAACGCGTGTATGTCCTTTTAAATTTTCGTCCTTCAAAGTTCAATGTCCTTGGAAGTGTTTTGGTATTGTCGTTTGAAAGTTCAGAACGGTAAGCAATACGTGTAACACATAATATATGATGAATTCATTGGTCTTACAGAAACAGCTGTATTCCGGTAGTCAAGAGTTCGCACATGAGCGTGTGGTCACCATACTGGACCATACAGGAGAGGTGGGTTTTCCCAACAAAGCCACGAACAAACATAACGTTTTCAATAGAAAAATAAAGAAAATGTTTCAGAATGCGGTTCACGCTTCAATTTTCTAAAAACGTTCCATGAATCTAAAAATATTTGCCATTCGAATCGGGTGCTCACACATTAAAGCTTCGACCATAAAAACTTCGAAATTCACATATTGACACAGGGATTGGGTTGAACGTGGACATTCGTTCTGCAGACTCCTACGTACCTGACCAATGACGCATAGGGATCAATCGAAATAGAAACCTAGAACCCTTCTTCCTCCATCATATCCGGTGTAAAGGACAAACGTGTGCGTACCTGTATTAAATGAAGTCATCTTGTTTACTTCATTGACGTCATTTAACGTTACTTACTGGCTATCAATAACTAATGACCGTGTATTTTTCCATATAAGGTCAGTAGCTTCTAATACTATGTCATTACGTAAAATGACGTCATGGCTTTTAACAAGACGGGTTCAAAAATACAGTATAGGTAACTTTCTACTGCTATTGAGTGGATGCTGGAGAAAGAATGGTACTCGGTTAAATAAATTCGTTACACGGCTACTCTGACCTCACACGGTGTAATGCAGGGTAATACATTTATATTGTATACGCGCTTTCGCCTTATATTAATTTACCGAACGTCTATGACACCGTATACATGTAGGGTCAGTAAGAAGCCATATAACTAATTATACACGGTCAGCATTTGACCTAGCTTATCCAATAAATAACGCATACATGTCCTTTGACATTTTTGTCCTGTGAAGTGTTTTGGTAACGTCATTAGAAAGTTCACAATGGTAAGCAATACATGTATACAGCTGGCAAAGTAACACATAATACATGTATATGATAAATTTAATGTTTCACAGAAACGACTGTATTAGTCACGAATTCAAGCATGAGCGTTTGGTTTGGTGGTCACCATAGCGGACCATACAGACAGCGTGGGTTTTCCCAATACAGCACCGAACAAACGTAAAGTAATCAAAAGAAAAATAAAGAAATATCTTAAGATTACATGGCTCTATGCTGCAATATTCGATCAAAATTTAACGAATCTTAAAGAATATTTGACATTCGAACTGGATGCTCACACATTAAAGTATCGGTCATTCAAAGTTCGAAATTCACATAGTTACTAAGGTATTGGGATAAATATGGACATGCGTATTACTGAGCCTGGTTGCTAAAAAAATAACGGCCAGTTCAGCTAACAGTCGTTAATTTTAGGATCAAGATATTAATGTGACTTAATTGTTAACCCTTTGATATTATGTGTTAATTGTAATCAAATGTGTATGCTCGAATAATGTGCATATGTTTGATAATATAATAGCGTTTAGAATAAATTGTATGCGAGTCTGATGTTTATATGAGTCGCGTTCTGAGAAAACTGGGCATAATGCATGTGCGTAAAGTNTTTATTTGCGTTGTTGTTTGAAAACATAATATGAAAATTACAATATATTCTATTAAATGTGTATAGTTGTACAGTTGTATTAAAGGTTGTACATTTTGTTTAAGCTAATGAATGTTTTACTTTCTATTAAAAAATCTTAATGCGAACAGTTTCGGTACTTTTTTAATATGTAAACCGTAATTTTGTAAACTAAAAAAGCAAACGCAACTGAATTGTTATCAATATTGTAAACCCATGACGTATATGTTTTATTTTAATATGTTATCAAGACTTTAAATTCTTATGAAAACAATTTGCTTCTTGATAAGGGCTTTTCATATTTGTAACGTGTACTGTATTCAGTGTTAATTGATCAATTTAATCATTTTGTAAGTAAATAAATGTGTGAAAAGTGTGTGTGCTTTAAACAAACGTTTGCATTTCTTGAAACCCCGTTTGTCAAATTTATTATAATCTAATTTCCGTGTTTGTGTCGAAAATGAGTGTTGTAGCCCTAAGGCGGTTACATATAACGCGTGTTTAAGTTTTTACACCATTTGAAAGCAATCAAACAAATTCCGACACTTCAGTGGGAAATCAACATTGATATTTGATTCTAATCAGAGATGTGTTTGTCAGAAACATAATGCCCCCTACTTCGTCGCTTTGATTTTTAATTTGTTTTTACCTTGAAGGATGACCTTGACCTTTCACCACTCAAAATGTGCAGCTCCATGAGATACACATGCATGCCGAATATCAAGTTGCTATGATCAATATTGCAAAAGTTATGACCATTTTTCGAAATATAAACGCAAAGTGTGACGGAATTTCAGACAGACGGGCAGTGCGATCATTATATGCCCACCTTCGAGGGCATGAAAATCTGCAGGACAAACGTTTGCGGAATGAAGTCATTTTGTTTACTTCTTGACGTCATTTAACGTCGCTATTAAACTGGCTATGAATAGCTTCTGACATTTTCTTTTTACATATTATGTCAGTAGCTTCTAATATTCCGTCACGGCTTTTTACAAGACGACGTCAAAAATACAAAATAGGTATTTTTCTACTGTTGTTACGTTGATGCTGGAGAAAGAATGGTGCTCGCTAAATAAATGCGCTACACGGCTACTAACTGACCCCACACATAGTAATATAGGGTCGAACATTTATTATGTTCCATGTGCGCTCAATTAATATCAATTTACTGACCGTGTATGACACCGTACAGGGTCAGTAAGAAGCCACATAACTAATCATACACGGTCAGCATTTGACATTGCTTATCCAATAAATAGCGCGTGCATGTCATTTTACATTTTCGTCTTTCAATCTTTAAAGTGTTTTGGTACTGGCATATGAAAGTTCAGAATAATAAGCAATACATATATACAAGGAGCAAAGTAACACGATATATATGATGAATTTATTGTTTTCATAGAAACGACTGAATTAGTCAGGAGTTCACGGATGAGCGTTTGGTCTGCTGGTCACCATACCAGGCGATGCAGGAGAGGTAGTAAAAATAATAATGAAAAGAAGGCTTCAGATTGCAGGGCTCTACGCTGCAATGAAAGACCAACGTTCCACCAATCTAAAAGAATACTGTAAAATCATTTATATAAGTCGGCATAAATTTCTCGTGTTTTTTTTATTTGAATTTTTCGGGAACACGTAAATTCGTGGATTTCTAATTTTGGGAAAAAAAGAGGAATTTGCATTGGTCATTGTCCGATGTGTTTGTGAAATTCGTGAATCGGTAAAAACACGAAATTAATTAATATTGATGTCCCACTCATAATGATGATTTAACAGTTTTTTGACCATATAAGCTTTGAAATGCAAATATTCGCACAGGCATTGGGATGAACATGGACAGGCGTAGTGCAGACTCCTACGTACCTGACACATGACTCACTGGGATCAATCGAAATGGCCGTCATCGTATGATCGTGAATCACGTGCTTGAATAAACTTCCTTGTCAATTAACAAATTATATCAAGGAAGTGACGTCTAATTAGATCAATAAAATAAATGTCAATTTTATTGAATCCATATCATTTACCGTAATATTGTGTACTAGTATGTAATACTTAGTAGGTTATTTCAACACCTGTTCAAGCAACGACCTGTCGTATACAAATTATGCACGGAATTTAATATGGGTGTTAAGTAATGGAGGCTGAACGAATGTCAATCATAGGTAAATCAATACGTACCAATAAACTAATACTTACCTAAACCTGTGAGTTTGTGATTATCTACATCGAATTATTGAACACTTACTAATGGTATTGAGTTGTTAATGGTAGAAGAATTTAAACAAATGGAAAGGCTAGTAGCAAGCGTCTCTTTACCTAAAAGGTTTGTTATTAATGGTCAAATGAGAATCATAATATTACTGCACTTCTATAACTACTAATTGTACATATCAATCCGTTTTAACCCTTTGCATGCTGGGAAATTTGTTGTCTGCTAAAATGTCGTCTGCTGAAATTCTAAAATTAGCATTCTCTTCGATTTTTTTTCTAAGACCACTATCAGAATAGCAAACAGTTTGGATCCTGATGAGACGCCACGTTCTGTGGCGTCTCATCTGGATCCAAACTGTTTGCGAATGCTTTCAAAATCCGGTTCCAGCGCTCAAAGGGTTAACTCAATCCTTTGAGCATATATGTGTACATAAGCGACCCGGTGAGTCATATGACCGAGAGTTGTAATATTGCAAATAATTCAATTACTTCCTATCTGTTAATTTTAGGATATTATAACAGGGTGATTTGATCTCTTTTGAATTAAATACATTTACCGGGTAGTTAGAGTGGTATGGTTGCATAATAGCTGTATTACAAATTACCGTAATTTGACGTAAGCGTCTGCTTAGCCTGTGCGGACTGCATAGGCTAATCTGGGACGACACATTACGCACAAGAATAAATCCCCGTTTTCCAACAGCAAGGCTCGTATCTATTATCGAATAGCGTTAATGAACTCCCGCTTGAGACACATCGAATAGCCGTAATGAGCTCCCGCTTGAGACACATCGAATAGCGTTAATAAACTCCCGCTTGAGACACATCGAATAGCGTTAATGAACTCCCGCTTGAGACACATCGAATAGCCTTAATNGAAATTGTCGTCCCTGATTAGCCTGTGCGGACTGCACAGGCTTATCTGGGATGACAATTTACGCACAAGCATTATGCACAGTTTTCTCAGAACACGACACATATGATGTTACCTTAACTGGCCGTTTAACTTTTGAGCAACCAGACTCCTACCTACCTAACACATGACTCATATGGATCAATCGAAATGGCCGTCATCGCATGGTCGTGAATCACGCCCGTGAACCTACTTCCGTGTCAATTAACAACTTATATCAAGGAAGTTACGTCTTTTGAGATCAATTTAACAAATTGTCAAATTTTATTGAGTCCAGTCTATATTACCCCGGTAGGTCGTTTAAATGCCTGTCAAAACAACGACCGGTCGTTGACAAATTATGCTCGGAATTTTCGTGATATGGGTATTAAGTAATAGAGGCTGAACGAATGTCAATCATATGTTAATCAATACGTATCAAAGCCTGTGAGTCTGTGATTATCTACATAGAATAATTGAACACTTACTTATGGTATTGAGTTGTTATTGGTACTAGAATTTAAACAAATGGAAAAGCTAGTAGCAAGCGTCTCTTTACCTAAAAGGTTTGTTATTAATGGTCAAATGAGAATCATAATATTGCTGCACTGCTATAACTACTAATTGTACATACCAATACGCTTTAACTCAATACTTTGAGCATATATGTGTACATAAGCGACCCGGTGGGTCATATGACCGAGAGTTGTAATATTGCAACTAATAGACTCCTTTCTAGCTGTTACTTTTTAGGATATTATAATATGGTGCTTTTGTTAAGTCTATTTTAACTAAAATACATTCAGTTAAAGTGATATGGTTGCATAATACATGTACCAGTATTACAAATTACCGTAATTTGACGTACACGTCTGCTTAGCCTGTGTGGACTGCATAGGCTAATCTGGGACGACACATTACGCACATGAATTAAGCCCCGTTTTCCAAGAGCGAGGCTCGTATCTATTATCGAATAGCCTTAATGAACTCCCGCTTGAGACACATCAACTCTGTCAGGTCCTTCTGTCCATTTACAAATCCTGCTATCAATTATACATATAAGCTTTCACATACATTTATAAATGAAATGCCTCTATAATTGGATGGATCCTGTTGTAAGACATTTGTTTCAAGAGCGACGACTCGTATGTTCCTTACTTACAGATGGAAACGCCATTCTCGAAGTAACTACTGGGATAGATGTTTTGACCAAGTCTCATGTTTGGTAATAACGTGACATCTAGAATGTACACACGGTTATAACTTCATCTGGATAAAATTGTTGACCCCACATGACCCAATTTTGAACTCGAGATAGCACCGAGACAACAATTCTGACCACGTTTCATTTAAATGTGTCCTCTAAAGTCTTCCCAAACCAAATGTTGACGAAGGACGACATACAATGGATTAGCAGCAATCACAAAAGCTCACCATGAGTATGTAATGCTGGGTGAGCTAACATCATAGCATAATAAACACTCAAACACTAATTTGCATTTTATTGCATAAATATTAATTTTTAATTTCGAGCGCCTACCCTTTAAACGTTCTAAATGAGTACCATAAACACATAGGATTTCTTGTTTTAGTTTTGATTTTCTTTACCAAACATTAGCAGTGAGAGAAAAAAAACCTGTTCAAACAAAGAATGCCATAATACGTTGACATTTCCATAGTCATAAATCTTAACCCTTTGCATGCTGGGTAATTTGTCGTCTGCTAAAATGTCGTCTGCTGAATTTCTAAAATTAGCATTTTCTTCGATTTTTTTCAAAGAATACTATCAGAATAGCAAACAGTTTGGATCCTGATGAGACGCCACGTTCTGTGGCGTCTCATCTGGATCCAAACTGTTTGCAAAGGCCTTCAAAATCCGGTTCCAGCGCTCAAAGGGTTAACATTTATGACTTGCGTTATGTAACAAAAAATGTTTTCTATTTGAACAAATATCTTTATCCCGACTTAATACAAAATTATATTTTATGTATGAATTAAAAAAATATATAATGTTGAAAAACTCGTTATTTGGAACATAATATTTTTTAAAGCCAAACTTAAGACATACCTGGAATCTGACCCCAGATATTAACATGATCAGGTAAAAAGATGACAGAAGATCAACAAATCACTAACAGCAACCCAGCAAAATCACGTACAAGTAAAACACTCCAAAGCTACAAATATATAAATGCATAACACAGTTCAAAATGCAACAATACATTGGAAACAAAAACAGACTGTAAATTAATTAGCACATGTTTCAAAGAAGTGATATTGAAACTTAATATTACACAAATTTAATACCACTGTGCTTTGGCAATAAAATACATTAGCACTTCATGATTTTGATGAGAGCCGTTTCCATCATACAAATTGATCTGGAAATGAGCCTGGTTCTGGGAAAACAGTGCTTAACCCTTTGCATGCTGGGAAATTTGTTGTCTGCTAAAATGTCGTCTGCTGAATTTCTAAAATAAGCATTTTCTTTGATTTTTTTTCAAAGAATACTATCAGAATAGCAAACAGTTTGGATCCTGATGAGACGCCACGTTCTGTGGCGTCTCATCTGGATCCAAACTGTTTGCAAAGGCCTTCAAAATCCGGTTCCAGCGCTCAAAGGGTTAACGCGTGTGCTTTTATACCACTTTTATGGTATTTATCATTTAAAGGAGGTCGCTTCTCAGCGAAATCCAGTGTAGTCAGAAAGTGTTATAAGGCTTATCTGGGACAACACCCGACATACATGCATTTAGTGCCATTTTCCCGGAGTGAGGCTAAAATATTTTTAACATTGTTCTTTCATCATGCATACAACTTTCTGCACAGCACATTTCCAAATGTATTAACACTTAACAAACAATCCAAGAAAGAAACTAGTAAAATTTTCTTTCTCTATACATTAAAATCAACTATAAATTGTCCTCTTTATAGGCTTTTTCCAGTTCATAAATATTTCCAAAACATGTGTTTGTTCAATAAATGCACCTGCTTACAATCTTTTGTTACAAAAAAAGCAAAATAAGCATAATTTTCATCTAAAAAATAACAACAAGTACAGCATGTATAAATAATAAGCACATTGCAGTTTTATAACAGCATGTCTGCATTAACCCTTTGCATGCTGGGAAATTTGTCGTCTGCTAAAATATCGTCTGCTGAATTTCTAAAATTAGCATTTTCTTTGATTTTTTTTCAAAGAATACTATCAGAATAGCAAACAGTTTGGATCCTGATGAGACGCCAAGAATGTGGCGTCTCATCTGGATCCAAACTGTTTGCAAAGGCCTTCAAAATTCGGTTCCAGCACTGAAAGAGTTAATAAAAAAAGCAAGCATTTAAAGCATTAATGAAAACAAGTAGAATGAAATGTAAATTAAAAGACAGCACTAACATTCTGGCACATACATGATTGGATGTCTATACCTAATTAGGTTAAAATACTGGTTACACGTTAACAAATACAAACACATCACAACTACATAAAATTGTGTTCCTTTTCTCTAAATGAGAAAGAACCATCACATAATTAATCTTTCAGAAAAAAAGGCATGAACATATTAACAGTTTTGAGTAATTGAGTTACAGTGTCTAACTAGAAATCGACTAAAACCTTTTTGTTTATAACTGAGCATAAGATAAACATGAAGTTCTGCAGCCCATGAAAATAAATGAGCCTGGCTCTGTGAAAATAGGGATTTAATGCATGTGCGTAAAGTGTCGTCCCAGAAATCTTTTTTTCCCAGAGCGAGACTCATATATCAACAACACATTTAACCCTTTGCATGCTGGGAAATTTTTCGTCTGCTAAAATGTCGTCTGCTGAATTTCTAAAATCATCATTTTCTTCACTTTTTTTCAAAGACCACAATCAGAATAGCAAACAGTTTGGATCCTGATGAGACGCCACGTTCTGTGGCGTCTCATCTGGATCCAAACTGTTTGCAAAGGCCTTCAAAATCCATTTTCAGCGCTTAAAGGGTTAAAATCACACATTTAAAATCTTATTGATTCGCTTATTTTACATCACATCTGAGGATTTACACTGTCCTTGGTTGGAAAAGCAAGGAAAATTCCAAAATGATCACACATTTACCTAAGAATCAAACCTTAGATGTCATGAAACACATTAAGTTTATTCCTTTTAACCTCAAACCTTTACATCTGTGGCTTACGTTAAAATTATCACAATCAGTATAAACCACCAAACTCAAGGATCACAAATTAACAGAGGGAATCGAGTAACCACTGTCATTATTCACCAATGAGTCGCGTTCTGAGAAAACTGGGGCATAATGCATGTGCGTCTCAGATTAGCCTGTGCGGACAGGGACGACACTTTCTGCCTAAATTAGATTTTTGCTAATAAGAGACTTCATTTAAACAAAAAATGTCATAAAAGCGCAAAAGTTTCGTCCCTAATTAGCCTGTGCGGACTGCACAGGCTTATCTGGGACGACACTTTAAGCACATGTATTATGCCCAGTTTTCTCAGAACACGACTCATTATTCACAAATGATTAACATTTTCAAACGATCTCAGCCTTTACACATGTTTCCAACCTAGACACAGCTGCTTAACATTCTTCAACAAGTACAATTTAGGTATTCATCTAAACTTAACATCCCAATAATCATAATCAAATGAACCTCGTTTTGGGAAAACTGTGCTTAATGCATGCGTGCAAATGTCATCCCAGATTAGCCTGAGCCATCTGCACAGGCTAATCAGTGAAGACACCATCCACTTTCATGGAATTTTTTTCGTTTAAAGGAAGTCTCTTATAAAAGAAAATTCAATTGAGGAAAAAAAGTGTTATCCCTGATTGCCAACAGGCTTATCTGGGATGACTCTTAACGCACATTCATTTAGCCCAGTTTTCCCAAAACACGGCTCAAAAATTGAAACCTAAACGAGCCCCTCTATGGTTACAATCCGCCACCTCCTTTACTCTCATCCTTGAGTATGATTCGCTTATAGGCCGCGTTCATTTGCTCCAGGAAGATGAACGTGAGGACGGTGTGTGGTCCCAGACGTGCATAGTACGGTGTGAAACCCTTCCACAGGCTGAAAACACCCTCCTTGCCAACAACTTTCATGATTACATCCTGCAGAAAGAAAGAAAAGCAATATTTTTTTATACACTAGCTTAGCATGTCCACCTTTCCGACAACCTACACATTCATCATACCTATAGGAGAAGCATTTAAGTATGTCAAGTAACTCTAACATTTTATCATTCCTAGTTTAAGGAGGAATCTGTTTGTTTGAATGTTTTGACTTACTTAACAGCAAAGATATTGGAACCATAGCTTCAAGAGCAGCGGCCCAAATATTTTAGAAGTAGCTGTTCTTTGATTATAGATTTTCTGTGGCCTCTTACGACTCTTATAGACACAGCCATGCAGCTTTTAACTCATACCATGTATCCCTAGATAATCTTGTGTAATGGATATAAAATGTTCCCCTTGATGCAGAGGCTACATTCATACAGGGAATGAGGATATCACTGATACTACTTAACTGTAGGCTTTAGTTGCCTAACTTATTAAAAGATACCGGTTTCCAGTTGTGGGACACACTAACACAGCCAAATTTGAAAAGGTTTGAGAATAGTAACTATGGCTTCAAGATTTTTTATTTCAAAAAACAGGAATCAAGTACTTGATTAGTTCCTTAGCTAGTAGACTAAGAGGTTCAGCAGGGAATAAGCCATGAAAATGCATCTTTGTATTGATCAAGGCAATTTTTGTTTTTTTTCCATAATATTCAAAGCCTAAAAATGCCTTCCCTTGCTTACAGCTTTTCTGATCAAATCCCAGCAGACCTAGCATCTGAAGTGAAGCTATGATGTACTTAACCGCCTACTGGGACAACTGGGCTTGATGCATGTGCGTAAAGTGTCATCCCCGATTAGCCTGTGCAGTCCACACTGGAATTTTTGTCTTTCAGGAATTATCTTCTTTAGAAAATCCAGTTTAGGAAGAAAGTGTCGTCCCTGATAAGCCCGTGTATACTGCACAGGCTTATCTGGGACAACACTTTACGCACTTTTATTAACCCTTTGAGCGCTGGAACCCGATTTTGAAGGCCTTTGCAAACAGTTTTGATCCAGATGAGACGCCACAGAACGTGGCGTCTCATCAGGATCCAAACTGTTTGCTATTCTGATAGTATTCTTTGAAAAAAAGTGAAGAAAATGATGATTTTAGAAATTCAGCAGACGACATTTTAGCAGACGACAAATTTCCCAGCATGCAAAGGGTTAAGTCCAGCTTTCCCAGAACAAGGCTCATACTTTTTTGTGAAACACCATAAAATTAAAAACATTACTTAAATACCACTGGGTTGCTCTTAAAAGAGACTTGCCAGAAAGCTATTCTATTATTGAACGTCTACTTACAACTGCCCCCTTGTACTCTGGCACACCGTTGATAACTTTCATGTTCTGAACTCTGAAACAATAGGAGAAGTTGTCAGTACAAAATACAGCACAAAAGTAAAAGTGAAAATCATTCTTTAAAAACAAATGAGAGTTAACTTTAAATCTCATGTGAAAAACTGCCAGAGTATTATCCCTTGAACAATAGGACTCATGGCCCATACCGATATTGTAACTTTTTCATTTAGACTTCAATGCATTATACAAGGTTTTGATTATCTTCTCCATAAACAAAATTCATTTACATATTGTGAATTGTCAATCCCCGACTAAGTTGGCAAATTATCAGTCTAAAATTCAGCAGTCTGCACAGGCTAATAAGGGACAACACTTTCCACTTAAATGGTATTTTTGTATGAGGGAAGTCTCTCCTTAGCGAAAATTTAATTTAAGCAGAAAATGTTGT
>VMBQ01008028.1:10561-33132 GCA_007657795.1 Dreissena rostriformis
AAGGTCAAGGTCATCCTTCAAGGTCAGAGGTCAAATATATGTAGCCAAAATCGCTTATTTTATGAATACTTTTGCAATATTGAAGATAGCAACTTGATATTTGGCATGCATGTGTATCTCATGGAGCTGCACATTTTGAGTGGTGAAAGGTCAAGGTCAAGGTCATCCTTCTAGGTCAAATATATGGGTCAAAATTGCTCATGTAATGTAACTTCTGCAATATTGAAGCTAGCAATTTTATATTTGACATGCATGTGTATCTCATGGAGCTGCACATTTTCAGTGGTGAAGGGTCAAGGTCAAGTTCATCCTTCAAGGTCAAACGTCATATAGGTGGACATAGTGTTTCACAAACACATCTTGTTTTTAGATAGATAAAGAAGGAAAAATATCATACATTTTTGTAATATTAGAATTATCTGTAAAATTCCCCCATCTTTTTTGAATCCTAGAATGGACACTGCTATATGACCCTCTTTCTTGTAATAACAGGCTTTATGCATGTGCGTAGTGTTGCACAAAATTAGCCTGTGCAGCTGCACAGTTGAACCAGGAACGGCACTTTCGGCCTAAACTGAATTTACGTTTTGAAGAGACTTCCATTAACAAAAAAATCCATGAAAGCGGAAAGTGTAGTTTAAATTTTCAATTTCACTTGCAAACTTAACGGGCTTATCTGGGAAACACTAAGCACATGCATTAAGCCCTGTTTTCCAAGAGCGCGACTCGTATATTTAAGGTGACGACAGGTTAGTGGATGTGGTGTCTGTGTTATGCCAGGGAGGGAGGTCATGGGTTTTCAATCCTTGCTCCTGGATGGTTCTCATAATCTGTTTATGCACACCTTACAACTGGTTCTTCTTTTTATGCCCCCTGTAGGGTGGCATATTGCAGTTTAACTGTCAGTCCGTCAGTCTGTGCATCCGTCCGAAAACTTTAACATTGGCCATAACTTTTGCATTATTGAGGATAGCAACTTGATATTTGGCATGCATGTGTATCTCATGGAGCTGCACATTTTGAGTGGTGAAAGGTCAAGGTCATCCTTCAAGGTCAAAGATCAAAAATCAAAATCCAAGGGAAGTAACAAGCTTTAAAGGGAGATAATTTCTATACCTGCAAAATGATAAATAAATTTTTTATTTCAAAGCGGTGCAGTAGGGGGTATTGTTTTTTTTGACAAACACATCTCTTGTTGTTGTTTTTTTTTTCAACATACATCTCAATTACAACAATGTTATACATATGAAGCAACATAGTTATATATACTGAAGTATCATATATATTTACTATTAATGGACAAGCAAGTGATTTTGGTAAATATTAACAATAACCTGTTATTTGTGTAAGTATTAACTTGCTTATGCTTGATATTGTTCCCAGAAAATACATTTTTGAGACGATGCTATAGCATTTTGGTAAACAGTGAAAGAGAGAGGGGAGAAGCTATGTTAAATTAATAAGAGAGAGGTAGAATTGATAAACATTAACAAAAATAATCAAAAGGCATGAGATGTTTGACTTATTTCTTAAATTTTCACACACAAAAAGGAAAAACCAGTTCTTCTTGAGAACGTCACTATGAAACTTTGGGCTTTCTATGCAGTGAAACTTAAATGGGCCTCACTCTGGGAAAACCTGACGTAATGCATGTGTGTAAAGTTTTTCCCCACATTAAACTGTGCAGTCAGGAGAGGCTTATCAGTGACACCTTCCACTTTTATGGAATTTTTCTTTAAAAGGAGGTCTCCTTTAAACCAAAATCCAGTTTAGCTGGAAAGTGTTGTCCCTGATAAGCCTGTGCGGACTGCTTAACCCACATGCAATAAGCCCCGTTTTCTGGGAGCCAAGCTCAAATACTTGTATATCCTGTATAACAGAAGTATTTAGAGAACGAGGGGGGGGGGGGCTTAATGACAAAAATGGTAGTTTCTTACCCTGCATTATGTGACTGAAATAATGTTGAAAATAAAAAAAAATCAACAAACTTGAAAACATGTTAGTTTCTTACCCTGCATTATATAACTGAAATAATATTGAATACCGGTATAACCAAAATCCAACAAACATGAAAACATGTTAGTTTCTAACCCTGCATTATATTACTGAAATAATATTGAAAATAACCGAAATTAAACAAACAAGCAAACATTTTGTTTGTTGTTCTTCTCTTCAGTGTGGTAGAGATAACACAGTACCCTTTCATTGTGTACAAGGCGTTCTTGAGGTATCTCTACACAGACCAGCTCGACCTGCTGCCTGAAGATGCCATAGGTAACAGTTAGCCGCGCTCTGGGAAATCCAGGTTTAACGCAGATTAGCCGTTGCAGTCCGCATAGGCAAATCAGGGGCGACGCTTTCCGCCTAGACTGGATTTTCGTTTAGAAGAGACTTCCTTTTAACAAAATATTTTGTAAAAGCGGAAAGTGTCGTCCCTGATAACCCTGTGCAGACTGCTAAGAGGCTAATCTGGGACAACACTTTATGCGCATGCATTAAGCCCTGTTTTCCCAAAGCCCAGCTCATATGGGTTTGTGTGCAGTACGAGATTTAAGTCCCCTCAAGGAACATCATTACCTGATAGAATTAATGTTTCTTGAGTTGATATCTGATTCATTTCAGTTTGTATGTTTTTGTATACAAAAAAGAAATATTCACTGACGTTAATTCAGCACAATTGAACAGTTCACATTATTTCCTATGACAGCATGAATAAAAAGAAACATATGAACCTTGTTCTGGGAAAACTGGGCTTAATGCATTTTTGTAAAGTGTCATTTCAGATAAGCCTGTACAGTTTGCACATGCTTATCAGGGATGTCGCTTTCCGCCTACACTGGATTTTCGTTTAAAAGAGACTTCCTTTAAATGAAACATTCCATAGAAGTGGAAGTTGTTGTCCCTGATTAGGCTATACAGACTGCATAGGCTTATCTGAGATAACACTTTATGCACATGCATACTGCCCTATTTTCCTAGAATCCTTGAACAAGGCTCAATTATACATGTAAAGATTTACGCATTATCACTTAAGCTAATGGCTATGAAACCACCCAAGCTTAATACTGTCATTGTTAAATTTCTAAAAATAAAAAAAATCAATATATATTCTCTTCATAGAATATAAAATTCACAGCATTGATAAATTCATTTAATTATATGTATAAAATGTGACAATTTATCAAGTGCCCTATAAGTGTTTTGTATCAACAAATTGTGTACATATAAAACAAGTGATGTGTTTGTGAAACACTATGTCCACTTTTGAGCGATTTTGACCCATAAATTTGACCTTTGACCTTGAAGGATGACCTTGACCTTGACCTTTCACCACTCAAAATGTGCAGCTCTATGAGGTACACATGCATGCCAAATATCAAGTTGCTATCTTCAATATTGCAAAAGTTATGGCCAATGTTAAAGTTTGGCGCAAACCAACAAACCAACAAACCAACCAACAGACCAACAGACAGGGCAAAAACAATATGTCCCCCAGTATATACTGGTGGACATAAAAATCTCATCATTCTCGCCCCCATGCATTTTCTAGGCTCACTATTTCCTTAATTAAAGCCCCATTAACACTCAAAATCAACGAATATTTCATTAAATGTAGTCTACCCATAAAAAAAAAACAGTGCTTATAGCAATAGCCAAAATTGCACTGATAGATGTGGTCTGGTAACATAGATTTAACAATATACAAAATGCTCTTTTTATGCCCCCCAAGGTGGGCATATAGTGATCGCACTGTCCGTCTGTCTGTCCGCCTGAAATTCCGCCACACTTTGCGTTTAGGTTTTGAAAAATGTGGAAAAACACTTTGCGTTTAGGTTTTGAAAAATGTGGAAAAAGGGGGCATATGGCATCCTATGGTGACAAGCCTTGTTTATTTTTTGTGGTACAATATATTCAACACATTTTCATGTACCATTTTAGTGCTTGTGTGTCTATGAATAGATACCATTGTGGGAAATTAAAATGGAATATATCGTATCACAAAAAATAAAAAGAGTATTTTGTATCTTGTTAAATCTATGTTACCAGACCACATCTAGCATTGAAATTTTGGTTTTTGGTATAAGGAACACTGATTTTTATGCCCCCTTCTTCGAAGAAGAGGGGGTATATTGTTTTTGGCCTGTCTGTCTGTCATTGTATGTGTGTGCGTGTCTGTCCCAAAACTTTAATCTTGGTCATAACTTTTGCAATATTGAAGATAGCAACTTGATATTTGGCATGCATGTGTATCTCATGAAGCTGCACATTTTGGGTTGTGAAAGGTCAATGTCAAGGTTATCATTCAAGGTCAAAGGTCAAATATATGGGTCAAAATTGCTCAAAAGGGGGCAAAGGGTTTGACAAACACATCACTTGTTTATGTTAATTGTACAGTTTATTGTTTACTTTTTTTATGAAATATTTTACAAAATATTCCTTGATTTTGAGTGTTAATCCGGCATTAAAAATTTCCCCCTATGCAGGCCTCCTGGACCTAGCCAACTTCTAATGTGAGCCTAAACTCAAGATAAAATGTGAGCAGATCATATTTATAAACAATTTCCCCCATTTTTCTAGGCCTCCTATTTCATTACTTAACAATTTCCCCCCTTAAGCCAACTCTTGTGAGCCCAATCTCAAGAAGAAACATGAGCAAATCATATTTCGGAATAATTTCTTCACAATTTTCCCCCATTTCTCTAGGCGTCCTATTTCATAACATAACAATTTTCCCCTCTTAAGCCAACTCATTTGAGCCCAATCTCAAGAAGAAACATGAGCAAATCATATTTCTGAACAATTTCCTCCAGTTTCCTAGGCCTACTATTTCATAACTTAACAATTTCCTCCTCTGCAGGCCTCCTGTTGTGAGCCCATTTAAAAAGGAAATGTGAGCAGATCATATTTTTTAAATAATAACCCCCTTTTTCCTAGGCCTCCTATTTCCTTATTAACAATTTCCCCTTCTGCAGGCCTCCTATTTCTTACTTTGAAATTTTCCCTCTGCAGGCCTCCTGGACCTAGCCAACTCCTATTGTGAGCCCCATCTCAAAAGGAAATGTGAGCAGATCATACGACACGGTATCAGCGTTCATAACGTGGCCATGTTGTATGCAGCAGCTATAAAGTATGAGGCCAAGGTGGGTAGATCGACCGAAAAACAGGATTAAAAACTAACATTTTTACCACTGTTGCCCAAATTTTCCCTTCAATAGTTTAAACGTAGGAAGTACAGTTGTATATGAGTTTTCTCAGAAAACTAAGGGACCCAACATAAATTTTTTCCTGAAAATTGGTCAAAGCATTCGTTCCAATGGTATCTCAGCCAAGTTTGTAATAAGAACGTGCCTAGGAATTAAATATTTATGTTTCATAAAGTATTATTATTCTTAACTCCACCTTCTCAGCATAGTTTAGTTTCTTCGAGTCTCAAGTGTACGCCTAAGGGCCTGTGGCCATCTTGTTTCTTACTGCCAAGAATAGTTGCACTGTCCCTTTAAACGTTTTTTTTTGTTTCAGGAACTTGAGGATTTCTGCTTCCGGTTTTCATTGAACCACATGACTGCTGTAACTCAGACGTGCGCCTTTGAGGAACTTGATGAGACTATTCTAAAGGAGTTTATACGCAAGGCCGGACAGGCCGGGGCTTTTCGCTACTGATAGTTTGGAGGAAAACTTAATACCGACCGTTATGGAACTAAAAGTTGAGCCAGGATATTGGCTCCAGGAATTGAACTAAAAGTTAAGCCGGGAAATCGGTTCAAGGCATGGAACTAAACGCTGAGCTGGGAAATTGGTTCCAGGCATGAAACTAAAAGCTAAGCCGGGAAATTGGTTCCAGGCATTGAACTAAAAGCTAAGCCGGGAAAGTGGTTTCAGGCATGTAACTAAAAGCTTAGCCGGGAAATTGGTTCCAGGCATGGAACTAAAAGCTAAGCCAGGAAATTGGTTCCAGACATGGAACTAAAAGCTAAGCCAGGAAATTGGTTCCAGGCATGGAACTAAAAGCTGAGTCGGGAAATTGGTTCCAGGCATGGAACTAAAGGCTAAGCCGGGAAATTTGTTCTTGGCATGGAACTAAACGCTGAGCTGGGAAATTGGCTAAAGGCATGGAACTAAAAGCTTAGCTGAAAAATTGGCTCCAGGCATGGAACTAAAAGCTCAACAGGAAAATTGGCTCCAATGCATGGAATTAAAAGCTTAGCTGGAAAATTGAATGGGCTCCAATGCATGCATGGAACTAAAAGCTAAGCCCGAAATTTTGGCTCCAGGCATGGAAATTAAAGCCAAGACGAAAACCTCGCTCAAGGCTCAAGAACATTGTCAGACCGGTCAGGTACTAGGAGCATAGAAAAAGAATAAATACCAACCGTGCTTTCTGGTACAATGAGTCTTGCTGGATAATCTCTGCCAGGGGGGGGGGATGTTAATTTTGTGTGTACCAGATTCCTGTTTAATCTGGTCAAACAGTAGTTTTTTTGCCTCCATGATGTGTGTTGATAATTTGGTACAGCAATAACACAAATAAATGAGTCTCGCTCTGTGAAAACGGGGTTATATTCATGTAAGTAAAGTGTCATCCCAGATTAGCCTGGGCACACTGCTGCTAATCAGGGACGCCACTTTCTGCTTTTTATGGTATTTAATTTTTTGTATAAAGGAAGTCTATTCTTAGCGAAAATCCAGTTAAGGAAGAAAGTGTCGTCCCTGATTAGCTGGGACGACACTTTACGCACATGCTTAAAACCCCATTTACACAGAGGGAGGCTCAAATCATAAATAACAACAGAGTTATATGATTATTTGGCCAGGAATGATGTGTGCCAAAAACATGAAGTTAACCCTTTGCATGCTGGGAAATTTGTCATCTGCTAAAATGTCGTCTGCTGAATTTCTAAAATCATCATTTTCTTCACTTTTTTTCAAAGAATACTATCAGAATAGCAAACAGTTTGGATCCTGATGAGACGCCACGTTCTGTGGCGTCTCATCTGGATCCAAACTGTTTGCAAAGGCCTTCAAAATCCGGTTCCAGCGCTCAAAGGGTTAATAGTTTTAATGATGTACTGCTTGGATCAGCTATGTTTGTCCATGTAGGTTTAACTGATAATTATTTGACCGAATTACTGTCACACACAGCGGAAAATCCCAACACACTAAACTAATTGAGTAACTCTCTTGGAAGACGGGGCTTAATGCTCGTGTGTAAAGTGTCGTCCCTGATTAGCCAGTGCATTTTCTGCCTAAACTGGATTTTTGCTAAGAGAGACTTTCTTTAAAAGAAAAATGTCATACAAGCGGAAAATTTCGTCCCTGATAAGCC
This sequence comes from Dreissena rostriformis, assembly GCA_007657795.1. NCBI lineage: Eukaryota > Metazoa > Mollusca > Bivalvia > Myida > Dreissenidae > Dreissena > Dreissena rostriformis. The sequence goes on from VMBQ01008028.1 coordinate 17,886, forward strand.
TGTGTGGACTTATGTTGTAGGACACTTTACGAATATGCATTAAGACCCGTTTTCCCAGAGCGCGGCTTAATTGTTTGAACATATGTTACAAACTGCTCGCAGCGGTTTCTCCTCTAGCGGAAACCAATGCAATAAAAAGTCAAATCAGTGCAATTCTTCTTTACATGGTGCACAGTCACAAATTACCGAAACTTCAATATAGCGAATTCAAATGATACATGTTAAAAACAATATTTTAATGGTCCAACATCCTGTGGTATGTTATGGCGGCCAACATCACGTGATGTGTAATGGCGGAAGGGATTTGATACAAGCTATGGTTGGAACCCATCAATCTTGATAATATTACTACGATGATTTTTTTTGTTTTTAAAATTAAGTTGTGTGTTATCTCTTTAGATCAGCTTCGAGGAGTTTCTAGCCCACTTCCGGTATCAGCAGACGGCCTCGTATCTACGCGACCTGTTCGCGCGCATCGACAAAGACAAGAGCGGCTTCCTGACCAAGGCGGAAATCATCGACGCCATTAAGGTCAGAGATCCAGAGTCAAGAAGTGGTTCATAAAAAAGTGAAATGTAAACGTTTTCTATTGCTTTTAAGCAAGTATTCTTTATTAAAAGCATGTTTTATGACCTTAATTGTGGGTATATTTAATTCAGACTATACCTACGTCTGTCTTTCTGTGCTCCTTCCGCCCCGATTCCTTTTCCGGAGATTTTCGTGGCAACTTCTTTTCATTATTTAATGAAATTTTGTTGGGAGCTTAGTATTCATTCAGAATTTTTAAGGCGCCATAGTTCTCAATTTTAATATCCGTGCCCTTCTGGTTGCGTGCCAATTTCTCGTGCAAACCAATTGCTTAGCATCCATATATGTTTACTGACAAAATTGCCTTCTGCTGGTTCCAGGCAGACGAGGAATTGTCATTCAAAGCCGGGAACCTTTCCGAGTTGTTGATCAACTTCACTCGGGACCAGTCCGACAAGATCGATTACGAGCAGTTCGCCAAGATCGTCGCGAGTCAAGCCCGGAAGTGATGTCATACATAAAAAAATGACGACATAATTATATGCGGAATTCGCGGACAATCTATGCCATCACAAGCAATAATTCTCAGCCTTTAGATATATGTTCTTTGTATGTAATTGTATATTGCGCTTTTATAATCGTTAGATTTTATTCGTAGCAATTATTTATAAAAATAATTTATATCCAGCGCTCTGGAAAAAAGCGTGCTTATTTCATGTGGGCGAAGTGTCGTCCCAGATAAGCATGCATGTGCAGTCCGCAAAGGCTAATCAGGGTTTACACTTTCGGCCTACACTGGATTTTCGTTTGGAAGAGACCTCCTTAAAAGCAAAACCATTATAGCGGAAAGGGGGGTCGACCCTGATTAGCCTGTGCTGACTGCACAGGCTCATTTGGGATGACAAATTACGCAACCTGTAAAGGCTTTATACACCTAAAACTATCAGTACATATTTGTGCCCATAAGTATGTTAACTATGTCATTTATTTTACAAATACGTGCTGGTTTATAAGCAATACTAGACAAAATACTTAAATTTTCAGTACGTGAACTAAATAGTTTATTTAATAAAGAGACTATGTTCACCAAGCTCGTTTCGAAACTCTTTACTTTTATAGTTAGCAATAATGCAAATATTTGAAACAGCTGTTTATTTACCGCACATACAGATATTTTAATTACATGTATATTGTTATTTTATATGAAATCACGTGTGATTCCAAAAAAAAATAAAAAATGTGCCGTCCCTTATACCGCGTAATTTCCACTTGTGAATCCGACATATTTTTGTGCCGACCATTTTCTTTTTTGGTTTTCGAGGTTGAATGTTTGGTTAATTTTGTTACATAGGTTAAAATTCGCTAAATTAACGTTAAATAAAAGACAAAAAAAGATTTTTGCAAGAGCTCTAACTAAAACATCCTTTTTTAAATTGAGTATCGTTCTGTGAAAACTGGGCTTTATGCATGGGCATAAAGTGTCTTCCCAGATTAGCCTGTGCAGTCCGCACAGGTTAGTCAGGGACCGCACTTTCCGCGTAAACTGGATTTTCGTTTAGAAGAGACTTCCTTCAAACGAAAAATTCCATAAAAGCGGAATGTGTCGTCCCTGATTTCATGATTATTCTGGGACCACACTTACGCATATGCATTAAGCCCACGTTTCCCAAGAATGCGGCTAAATTTTAGAGGAAAATAACTAGTGGTTCGTTGATAATCTTATCAAAAAAGTTTGGCCAACCTACCAACCCCGAAGGCGAAATTAGTTATTTATTTTTGTCCTGATAACAAATACCATCATTCTCGTTCATTTTCATTGTTGTCTATTATTACGTCTAACAAGATTCATTCACGCATGATATATGTTTCTTTCCCCTTTACAATTTAAATACTTAAGCGACGCTATGTGTTTAATAGTGTAATGGCAACGTATGCGTTTGTTTCATGTAAACTTTAGAAAATACACAAACGTTTATATAAATGTTATAGGTTAAGACTACTTTGACTGAACTGTACATCTAAATTGTCAAAACGATTAATTTATTTGAAACAATTTTGTTACAATTGTAATAAACCTCTGTGAATTATGTTATCGTGTTTGGTAAGAACACGAAATTTATAACAAAAACAACAACATTTTGTATAAAGATGTTCCAAAAATATCCGACTGCAAGGTATTGTTCAATTTATAGCCAACATCGAACATTACCGAACACTCGTCACATTATCGAATACCGGAAATTAACGATGGTTGGCGAATAATTATCAACTTCCGGTAACTCATGTCAATGGTTCAAATTCCAATATTTCGACGGATTTGTGTTAAATAACGTGAATATTTTTTTTTTACTATTATATTTTAGAACTTAAAAAATCATAACAATTTTGGCGTTTATAATATCGCTATTTCGCTGTCTAGCGTAAGTTGTACTCGCATTTTGTTTGGTTTATAAACCCAGGAAGGGGGCGTGTACTGATACATGTATATACTACAGACACATTGTAATTTTTGCTGATTTATCAGTGTGCATTAACTGATAAAGTACAAGTTAACTTGTTTCTTAGATACAAACGAAGTTTGTGCACAATATTCAATGACAATAGCATGTTCAGTGCGGATTTAAATACACAATTTCACTAGTTGAACAATTGGAAAGATTAATGTGTCCTAACGGGTTGATACAGGATGAATAGAAGATAGGACGATTTGAATAAAGTAGGTAGGGCTTACTTTACTTTATATAACTATAACTATACTATAAACTAGTTCCTATTTTCTGAATTATTTATTCATGTCTTTGTTCTAGTTCGTATTTGAGCCTCGTTCTGGGAAAACAGGGCTTAATACATGCGCGAAGTGTCGTCCAAGGTTAGCTTGTGAAGTCCGCACAGACTAATCAGGAAACACACTTTTTGCTGTTATGGTATTTTTCGATTAAAGGCAGTCTCTACTTAGCGATAATCCAATTTTAGCGGACATTGTCGTCCCTAATTAGCCTGTGCGGACTGCAGAGACTCTTTGTGCACTTGCATTAAACCCAGTTTTCCCGGGACGCGGCTCATTTTAATAATTGTAAGTTGTACATTCCCTCGCATTCATAAACTGCGTCATTATCACTATCACCATACCAGTAGTCGCCACAATCATCATCCTTATCATCGCCATTTTAAGCATCGCAACCATCGCCAGTCCCGGATTACCCATTAGACAGAGTAGGCAACTGCCTATATGCAACGCGACTTTTAGGGGCACCATGAGACCGTTGCGAAAGAAGTTGTTTAACTTACTTAGCCTAATGTAATTTATTGACAAAGCCAATTATTTTATATCAATGTTATGTTCCGGTTAAAGGCTTGAAATTGTCTTACTAAGTGATCAAGTGTCTTGCCAAAAGTTGAACTGTTTATGGGCATAAACGGTGCTTAATCCGGCACTGACCATCGCCATAACTATCGTTCTCATCGCCATAATCACTTATATCGACATCAGAATTACCACCACCATCATAACTATAATCGTTATAAAATCTCCGCCACTTTTATCGTCACCACCAACATTATCCCTATCATCGCCGCCTTCATTATTACCATTAACATTTTATTCACCCATTTATGCCTAGTGAACTCTCCCATCCTTCTAAATTGGATCAATTTATTTCCAAAATTAGGGATGTCTAGTATATTTATTTCTTTATTTAGAATATTTCGTACAGAAATTCCTTAAAGCAAACAGCGCAGACCCTGATGAGACGCCGCATCATGCGGCGTCTCATCTGGGTCTTCGCTGTTTGCCTAGGCCTTTTTTTATAGACACTTGGCATAAATGGGTTAAGGTTAACGTACAACATCTACATGTAACTGTTTACATGGCAGGTAATCGATTGAAACTGCACACAATGTTTGGGGGCACTGACCGTGCTGCAATTAATTGAATGTTTGCCCCTTTTAAATTTGTTACTTAGATGTTTGGTTAGGGTAAATTTGCAACGTCTCCATATCACTGTGTGTACTACAGGTATTCAAGTGAAACTTGACAAATGTGTTCGGGGTCACTGCGTGAGGTCACTGACCAAGCCAAGGCCCATAACTCTTTACGTGCGATTGTTATCGTCCATCGTTAATAATTACAAAAAACAGCCCCCCCTTTTTTCGACGTCAATTTATGAAACATTATTATTGGTACTATAGGCTTTAGTAGCAAAATCATCCATGAAACTACAAAAGGCTGTTTTCACGAAATATGATATCGAGTATAATGTATTACATGAAAGGTCTCACTGGTAATTTCCCCCACGCATAAAAGTTGCCATAAAAATTGCTGATTTAAGAATGTTGGAATGTATAATATTTGATGTGTAGCATTTTATTTTTGCCCTTTACTTATTTTAATAAAATCATAACGATGGGGTAATAAATGGCAACACCCAGGGTTCAGATTATTTATATAGACTTATACAGCAAAATAGCTAACACAATCTCTTCCTCTGAAATCAGAAAACACACCAATTCAAACTCGATTAAACTGTCTGAACAAATTAGTCACGGATTCCAAATGAATATGCTCAGCTGTAGTCTGCTTTTAATCGGTTGTATTAATAGCATTCACGTTATAAAACCAAGTAATCCACTAGCTGACTTCTACATACTACTACATACAAAACAAAATAAAGTCGCACTATTTCACTCGTACGATATTAATGAGTCATAGGTTTAATGTGGTGCGGGCATAACATAAATAACATTTACTAAGCCATATATTTGTTTCATGTGAGCGTTGTTTCCTGCGCATATTGTATCATAATTATAATAAATAATTTGCGTCGTTGGTTAATAAAGCTGTAAATTATCATTGAATTAATGTTTGTGCTACATAGGAATTTAACCCGATCGTGTTAGTTCAAGTTGTTTCATCTACAAATCAATTTATTAATATGTGTGTGAATCGTTATTATAAATAGTAGATGATGATGATGATGATGATGATGATGATGATGATGATGATGATGATGATGATACAAAAATCAGCAGTATCAGTAGTAATAGTCATAGCAGTATTATAATAAGTAGTAGTTGATGTAGTAGCATTAGCAGTAGAATCAGTAGAAGAAGAAGAAGCAGCAGCAACATAAGTAGAAGTAGAAGAATTAGAAAAAAAGAAGCAGTTACAGTAATAGTAGTTGCAGAAGTAGTTGTTGTCGTTGTATAAGATGCAGTTGTTGTAGTAGTAGAAGAAGCAGCAGCAGTTGTTTTAGATGTAGTAGAAGTAGTAGTAGCAACATAAATAGTGGGTTTAATTTTCTTCTCTACACATGGTTTTTCACCATCTTTCAAAACTATATTTTTTTGTTGGATAAATATTCTCCGATCCAGTCTAGTGCAACATTTAAATAAGCCCCGTTCTCGAAAAAAAAACGGGGCTTAATGAATGCGCGTAAAGTGTCGTCCCAGATTAGCCTGTGCAGTCCGCACATGCTAATCTGGGACGACACTTTCCGCTTACGCTGGATTTTCGTTAAGAAGAAACTTCCTCTAAACTTAAACTCAATAAAACGGGATGAGTCGTGCCTGATTAGCCTGTGTGGACTGCACCAGCTAACCTGGGACGACACTTTACGCACATGAATTAAAAACCGTTTTCCCAAAGCGAGGCGCATTAATGTTTGTATGTCAGGTCGCACAAGACTTTAAGTCATTCCTATATTTAGACCACCCTGGTAATACAAATATTGGGGCGTCATCTGTGAACGACGCATTTCCAATATCAACCATGGACATAGCAGTAGGTATTACGCATCAAAATAGGATTGTTTATGCAAAAAGAAACGACATTTCACATTTATAGTTCTTTATAAAAATTGTGTGATCAGGATTCGTTTTCACTGAAAACAAAATGTGTTCATTTATAATTGTCAATCAATACTTATGTGTTTTGCACAGTTTCACTGCAATACGACCGTGTTGTTTTTCTCGCGCATGCATTGGAGCGTACCCTTTACTCGAAATTTTAATAAATGTATATCAGTTAATTGCGAAGAAAATATAGTGCCTTATTTAATTTACAAAACAAATCAGAGAAGTAATAAAGGAAACCGACACAAGCAGTAAATTAAAAACCTTCCTTCGCCTTTTATAAAAGTCGCCGGGCCTTCGATATGATTATGCGCATGTACAACACATAACATAGGGACATGTGTGTCTTTAGATCCTTCAAGAGCACATCCGGCCAACCATGAGCGGCGCGCGCAACAACGGAAGTGGACCACCGCCGCAAGGGGGCGTAAAAGTGCAGAACGTGAAACTCGTGTTACTTGGCGACCAGGGGGTGGGGAAGTCCAGCATTGCGCTGAGGTTCGTGAGAGGGGAATTCATGGAAAACTCGGAGGCCACAGTCGGGGGTAAGATTCGGTTAACGGTTGAAGTAATAGTTTTGGAACTGTTACAGTGACAATTTAACATGTCTTTTATTTTGTATGCCCCCCGAAGGTGGCTATATAGTGATCGCACTGTCCGTCTGTCCGTCCGTCTGTCTGTCCTTCTGAAATTCCGTCACACTTTGCGTTTAGGTTTCGAAAAATGGTCATAACGTTTGCAATATTGATCATAGCAACTTGATATTTGGCATGCATGTGTATCTCATGGAGCTGCACATTTTGAGTGGTGAAAGGTCAAGGCCATATTTTAAGGTCAAAGGTAAATTTTTTTATCAAAGCGGCGCAGTAGGGGGCATTGTGTTTCTGACAAACACATCTCTTGTTATGTGATAAAAATTGTATTTAACTAGTTCCATTACTATTATACGCACATCAATAATACTCCAACCCGCTGCGAAGTTGCTAGGGGTATACTACAGCACGTCTGTCCGAAGACGAAAATATATCCGGATAAGTTCTCCGTCATTTTTCAACGTAAAATATTTAAACTTCGTTGCGTCGTCCCTTTTGATAAGAATTGTATTATTTTAGAATCAACATTGGACATTTTAAAAGTTATGTCGCTATACACGTGAATGTCATATTATTTATTATTATACCTCCGCAAGGGGAAATCTTCATAGACAAAACTATAAGGACGCGGTATGTATTAAAAATTCAATAATATTTTATTCACGTACACTATTATCAACAACAAACAGAACAAACGGCGAATATATCCTCTGTTGTTTTTTTCTTTCAGCGGCCTTCCTTACCCAAGTGGTGAATATCTCACAACAGAGTATAAAGTTTGATATATGGGATACCGCTGGACAAGAGCGATACCACAGCCTAGCACCGATGTATTACCGCGGGGCACAGGCGGCAGTGGTCGTGTATGATATCACCAGTCAGGTCAGTGATATATCACAGCCTAGCACCGATGTATTACCGCGGGGCACAGGTGGCAGTGGTCGTGTATGATATCACCAGTCAGGTCAGTGAGATATCACAGCCTAGCACCGATGTATAACCTTGGAGTACAGTTGGCAGTACTCGTGTATGATATCACCAGTCAGATAAGTGATATATCACAGCCCAGCACCGATGTATTACATTGGAGTACAGGTGGAAGTAATTTTCTATGATATCACCAGTCAGGTCAGTGAGATATCACAGCCTACCTGACGGCACAGGCTAATCTGGGACGGCGGTTATCGCATATGCATTAAGCCCCGTGTTCCCAGAGCGATGTTCAAATGAGGTATGTATTACAGTAAATGTATATCTTTATATTAATATAATGTGCTACAATATCAAACATATCATGTACCGCCAGAAAATGTGATGGGAGTAGAAATAACGTACCTAAAGTGTTTTTTAGAGAAGCTGGAATTATGGAATTATGGAATATCTCGAATTCAATGAGTTTTAATATCGTTGAACGAGGCTGGTAAAATATTAAATATACTAGTTTTCTATATACGTGTTAAAAAATGTTGCACCATACAGAAATCGAAAAGTAACCTTACATGATCCCCGTGTATTTTCTACAGATAAAAACAAGCGAATGGTCGTTGTTAATAATACTAAATACGCCATGAAAAAGTAATTATAAAGGGTTTGAAATTCACTGTTAATATGAAAAGAATATGAGTTTTAATTGAAACAAAAACATTTGTAAGATCATTTAAGATTCGAAGTTGTTTCTTTTCAATCGTTCTTTAACAGCCAATATACAAATCTTTGTCGTTTTGTAGCGTTTTTTTAAATCATATTTTATTGTCTTTAATAGGGCAGGTGATAAAACAAATTGATATCGCATATTCGCATTATTGTTTTATCGCGAGCCTAGCTTCCGAAATAATGTATTACATATATGTGTATGTACTGGGTATACACACCGGTACGTATCTTACGACAAATATTACTGAAATAATGTCGTGTACATTATCTTGAGTTGTGTACACGAGATATCAGTTCGTGCTTGTGTGTATTTGTATGAAATCGCGGTAGTAATATAAATGTGTAATTTTAAATAGTGTTAGTACTACTTTATATACCGATACATGTAATAAGATAATTGGGGATGTATATGACTCGGAAAAGTTTAAAAAAAAAATAAAAAAAATTCATTTCATGACTTCTGTTAAATTAAGCGGAAAAACTCACATCTCAAGAACACAAAATAGTATGTAGACGAATTTACCGGGATTCGCAGTAATTGTTAAACTGAACATACCTCGATGATAATGTCGTCGTCCGTTAACGCGTGGGAGCGGCGGCGTTAAATGCAGACGTTACACTTTTGCTTTTTTCAGTTTATTTTTATGTCACTTAAAAATCATACACAAAACAACACATGATACAAAAACAACGTCAGAATCTCATGTCGGTGCTTTAAATACTTTCCCACTCAGATGCAAAGTGGAAATGGCTATATGCAACCAGCATTAAACCAGAACAGCCTGCGAGTAACTCGCAGTCTGTTCAGGTTGTAATCTGTTTGCTGCTCATCAGTATCTGAGGGTTGAAAATGAAGGCTGAAATGTCATCAATCAATTTGATTTTCTTAAGGAATACACACGAGTGAAAATGCGTATCTGAGCGGTAAAGGGGTTAAAGAAAGTTCTTTGCATTTCGCACGTGCCATTTCAGAAGTCGTTTACTCGGGCAGTAAGTTGGATCAAGGAGCTGAAGCAGCAGGCGAACTCCCAGATCGTCATCCTGCTCGCCGGAAACAAGGCGGACCGGGCCGCCGACCATCGGAAGGTCTCCAAAGATGTACGCGAGCCAGCTTTTAGACATAGTATTTTACAGTATTTAAAGCTCCCCAAAAGTGAGGTTGGAGCATAACGTCGCCGCATTGTCCGTCTGTCAGATTTCTTAACTTGCATGTTCGGGGAAGTGAAGCTAATTTCCCTGATATTGTTGTGTCATCATACTCGATATCCGTCCGTTCGTCCGTCCGTCTGCCCGGTACAGATTTTCCTAATTTGATGAAACTTTATATGCAGCGTCCCTGTATGTTGGACATGCGCATATTTATCGAATGTTTTTTTTTTAAATTTTCCATAAACAGTACATATAGTTCAATTCTTGTCCGGGCTATTTCTCAGCAACTAATGACCGGAATTCAATGAAACTTTATGGGAAGCTTCACTACCAAGAGGAGATGTGCATATTATCAGCCGGTTATGGTCAGATGATTTTTCACAGAGTAATGGCCCTTTGAAATTTTCCATTGTACATATAGTGCAATTCTTGTCCGAGCTATTTCTCAGCAACTTATTACGGGAATTCAATGAAACTTTATTGGAAGCTTAACTGCCAACAGGAGATGTGCATATTATCAGCCGGTTATGGTCGGATGATTTTTCACAGTGTTATGGCCCTTTGAAATTTTCTATAAACTGTACATAAAGTGCAATTCTTGTCCGGATTATTTCTCCCGAACTACTGACTGGAATTCAATGAAGCTTTATGGGAAGCTTAACTACCTTGAGTTTAAGTTGCTAAACCAGCCATCGTATTATTTTGTCCAAAGTTATGCCCCTCAAGACGTTTCCTTTTATCTGAATATATAGTGCAATATTGTGACAAAAAAATAACACCTTTGGGGAGCATCAACCGTCTCCGACGGTTTCTTGTTTTCTTTGTGCCGGATCTCTAAAATTATGTATTCGAATTATAGCAACCGTTTACACTTCTTACAATATGAATGGATTTTTAAATAATTTGGCTAAGTTGACAATGGTTGTGATTCAAGATCTCAATCCGAAAACCCACGTACATAGGTCCGAGGTCACGGTCACAGTTCAAGGTCAAGGTCAGAATAAGCGATACACTCTAAACATATTTTTCGTAATAAAATGTTGTCTAGTATAGAAGAATCTCAAATAACTTATCAGTTATCAAGCTTCGTTCACTGGAAGGTCAGAGACGGGAGCCTGGTCCCTATAGGTCCAAGATCAACATCTACCGCTATCACATATAATGCGTATTACAAATTGCATGTGTATTGTACTTGAATTGATGAAGTATTTGATAACTATCGATACACCCACATCATACGATCTCATTTTTACCTTGGCACTGACCTAGCTTTTGTCGAATACTAGTTCAGAAGGTCCAATTCTGGTTAACAGAACAGAACAGAACAGACAGTTTATTATACTTATACATAAGTACATTGTCTGTAATGCATACACTCATAAATAAAGTAATGTCACGTGTCATTATACTATAGTAGGTAACTGAATTAATAATACAATAATACACATACTATCAATGACTGCAAAGTGATACATAAACTTAAAATAACGCATTTCGTCTAATATCACGTCTGCTTGCTACAAAGCTGTTGTACGTGCATGGATGTCATCTCTAAATAATATCAACACATCTACTTCACCAGGGCTCATTTTGACGTTAGCTTCGACCTATTTTTAGCATGAGACTTATTCAGAAGTTTGAAAACCTTTGTTTTCCTTATTTGACCCCTCGCTTTATATCAATACTACTTAATACTAAACAGCTTTGATACTTTCAATCAACACTCAACACACTCACGTCAGAGGATGACTATGTTACGTCATTGATCACGTGATTTGCTTGTCGTCTGCAGGAAGGCCAGAGGTTGGCGGAAGAGAACAATCTCATTTTCACGGAATGCTCCGCAAAAACCGGAATGAGTGTTGGCGAAATCTTTATGTCAATAGGTAAGACATGCAGTACTCCGCGAAAACCTGGGATGAGTGTCGACGAAGTTGAAAACCATGGTTATTCAATTGGGGTATGGCGGGTAGGCGGGCTTTTTTCGTCAAGCAGGTGGTTTCCGGTCAATATCTTTTGTTTACAGTTCCTCAAAATGATTATACTGTGGAAATAGCAAGCTTGTATGGAGACCTAGCTTGTGATTTTATATGGGGCTAGTTGGGTCAAGGTCAATGTCACTGTACAATACAAAATAAAAATGGCTTCTGGTCAATTATTTTAGTTTGAATGGAGGTATTGCAATGTAATTGTGTGTATTTGTAGCTTTCATGCAGACCTAGTTTGGGATTGCACCATTTTCTAAAAAAGTAAAACAAATTAATAGGCGCAACGTTGACAACCTGGTTTCGTCGGATTGTTATGAATGTTATGTTGTTGTTTCTTTTTATTCGTAGCATTTTAGAATAAATTCGTCCGTGTTATAGTAAAACGTTTTTAATCGAACTTTTACAGCGCAGACGATGGCACGACATGGCGTCCCAAGTCAGGAAAAAGACGCGGGAAAATCAGTGAAACTGGAGAAAGATTCCGGGAAGAAAGGGTGTTGCTAAGAGATCCGCAGAATATATCGAGCAGAGTTTTATGTTAACGCAAAAAGTTCAGATTTGTGACATAAGCTGTGATATAAAGATGCTGTACATTGGGCATGATTTACGTTTTGTTAAAACTGTAACGAGTTTATAACAAACTGGGTGATGTTGACTGAAAAGCCTGGTTTTTAATGTTTGCTCTTATTTCACGGATAGATGCCTTATTTGACTTTCAGACTTTGTTTGTGCGTCACTTGTTACATGTACACAGTTTAAGTCTTACTAAATGTATTGTTAATGTTGGTTCTCTTTGTATTGCATGTTTCGCGAAAATTGCAAAAATACTTTATTTAATTTGCATAACATGTAAATTACAGGGTCGTTTTTAATGCTATCCTTTTCTTTTCTTCTGTTGTTGATTGTCATTCTGCGACTGACATGTACATGTCTGTAATTGTTGACTGACCAACTATGACGAAAAACAAATGTTGTGACGCCACTGACCTCATAACGTACTGTTGTACTGATTGTGGTCAGTTGAACGATTATAAAAGGTGTGCCATAAGTTCTTCTATTCTTGTATGAGCCTTGCCGTGGGAAAACGGGGCTTCATGCATGTGCGTAAAATGTCGTCCAAGATAAGCCTGTGCAGTCCGCAGAGACGATACTTTCCGCTTTGATGGTATTGTCCGTTTAAAGGAAGTCTCTTCTTTAACTAAATCCAGTCGGGATGGAAAATGTCATCCACGATTAGCCTGTGCGAACTGCACAGGCTAATCTTCGACGACACTGTACGCACATGCATTAAGCCCGGTTTTCCCAAAGCGAGGCTCTTATCAATTGTTGGTCGATTATCTCTGCTACTCAGAGTTGTGTCATATTTAAATGAAAATTGATGAATCAATTATATAATTATCCTTTAAAGAAATTAAAATTATAGGGTAAATATCAGTTGTCTTAAAATAATCGACGAATGTATGTTTCTGTGAAGATCGTATATGTCCCGATAGCGTCACAATTCTCTCGAATGCGACCCATCAATGGCGTTCTGACATTCCCGTCTTTTATTTTGATCGTTGCACTGTCGGCAATTCGCTCTTTTATCGCAGATACCGGAACGTGACTACGACACATCTGTACGGCGGGGGTAAATGCCCAATCACACAGAGCATATCCAGATTTTCTCGATGCATACGATTGTCCGGACAGCGTCCCGACGGCATCCCGACATGCCCGACTATTTTTTTAAGTTAATATTTTGTGCTGTCGGAAGCAAAAAAGAAGTCTGTTGTCTGACACACATTTGAAATTCGTTAATTAATCCGTGTTCCTTATTTAAGTATTTCAAGAAAATAGTGTAATACTCGCATATTTTGTCATTAGACAGACAGACAGACAGACAGACAGACAGACAGACAGACAGACAGTTACACAATTGTATTGGCGAATACAATCAGTACATGGCAATATCATATGAGATAATTATACAGCCATTTATTTGTGTTAATATATAGCCAGTTATATGTAATAAATATTGCAAATATATAACATGTCAATGGAATATGATGTTATGCAATTGAGATTACCTCGTTCGACGATGATGATGATTGTCGTGGCGGCTGAAACGAAGTCGTCGGTGTTGGGGTCGTTAGAATGGGCAATGATTAATTTCATGTCAAGCTTATTGTCCCCTACTGGTTTCACCGGAGGGGACTTATGGTTTGCGCTCTGTGTGTGTGTCAGTCAGTCAGTCAGTCTGTCGGTCAGTCCGTCTCACTTTTCTGGATCCTGCGATAACTTTAAAAGTACTTCATATTTTTTCATGAAACTTGAAACATAGATAGATGGCAATATGGACATTTCATTTTGTTCATACGTCAAAAATTCTGGTTGCTATGGCTACAAAATATATATATATATTATAGATAAATATAATATAAATATAAATAAATATATATATATATATATTATTATTTTTTTAAATCTGACAATGGTGGAGCCGGTAGGGGACATATATTGCTTGGCAATAGTCTTGTTCATTTCATTTAATATGTTCAAATTTCCGAAAACACACTCTAATAGGCTCAGGTAACTGGGTCTTCCCGGAACCTTTTTGGACCGTCTCATCACAGATCTAACGACAAATGTAAGTAACGACTTAATTTGAACTCTCCAAAAAATAAAACACTAGTTACTGATCACAGGGGTAGCTAATCAATATTATTTATTTAAAAAAAAAATCCGTAAACTGAGTTTGTAAAATTGTTTAATAAGATATGATATAAAGACATAAAAAATACTGGTTCTATCCATATGAAGCATGCTTGATAGCGTCTCAAAAAGCTGAAGCGTTTTGTGCAATCTACTATCTAACGTTAGTCAGAAGGAAAATTGTTTAAACTAAACCAATAATACAAATTTCGAAGTCACACTTTTTTGTCTTATGGTTTGGTCTACTTATACATTGTGGCGTTTCCGCAATATTTCAATAAAATATTTTTTATTTTTCGGGCTATTATGTTCAGCTTTTGTAAAGTATGTCGATCACCGTTTTACACACTTTACCGGCTGGACTATTATAATACCGATTGGGCTTGTGACCGGATTGATTTGCGTATTGTGTAGAAAAGTCAAGATGGCGGAAGACTTTAAATTATCGATACGGTTATTGATAAATGAATGGATATTACAATATTCACTCATCGATATTTGGGAAGAATTCAGAACAACACATTCCTTGTCGAAAGACACAGTTGCACTAATTACTGGTGAGATCATTTCGCTATATGACGGTTAAGAACTTTGGGTGTTTCTATCCTCGTGTTGGGTATTTTCGAAGGTGTAAGACTTCTATTCACTATTGATCATATTTGATAAATCATTTCAATAAATGCTACAACACGCAAATAGATACGTGAAATTAATGTTGGTTATTCAAACAAATAAATTACCAAAAATGTTAACAAACAATCTGTTAACCAAAGACCTATCAATATTCAGGGG
>VMBQ01008029.1:0-33583 GCA_007657795.1 Dreissena rostriformis
TTCAGATTTAAATATCTGGCTTATTTCGCATTTTTCGAGACATGTTCTTCTTAACTTTTATTTTAAATTATATTGAAATATATGCATACTCATTGTTAACACATTTTATATAAATTCATAAATATTTGACAAAATCGTACAGTCTCACTTTAACAATAATAATTTGTTGTAAGCAATATACTTGCAAAGCTTTTGTAAAGATTTATGATGCAGATGTTATATATAAGAAAGTTAAACATATTATTTTGATAATTAAATGAAACTTGGCACATGTTTTCGTATACTATAAAATTGCAGCTATTTGCGCTGACAAGTTCGACAATAGTTGTTTTTTTGAAACTCACTTCAAACTAATTTTTTGCTTTTTTTACATGCGATAAAAAAGGAAACAAATAAATGCCCTGAGTCATGTATTGTCATTCAAACTAAAGTGACAAGCACATATTTCCGTAACGCAAAGCGCTCACTAAAGTGGCTGGTTTATTGAGTTCCGAATAAGGTCTCTTCCAAATAATCAACCAATCAACGCTAGCCGCATAAGACCTTAGACCCATATTTGCATGACGCGACTCAATCGATAATTTTATTTCAGCAGATACTACATGTAAGTCTTGCATTTGTTGAACATGTGGTCAGTTTTTTGGTAACAAACATTGATCATCTGTAAGAGGTTATACTGTTGAAAAGACTGTTTCCGTGTTGTCAAGTCACTCTTCGAAAAAATGAACACAATGATGCATTTATTTATATCTATGATCATTCTCCTATTCATCTCCAATTGAATCAGGGCAGATAATACCAAAGTTGTATATATAGGAACGAAATAGAAGTAGTATTTAATATAAAGTTCTTCCACCTGTTCTGATTTGTCAAATTGATCGTTCATGGATCACAAAAGGAATGATTTGCAATTTTTAAGAATATAATTGAATTTTACAATATCAATTTATCTTTAATAATACATATCATTAGTCGAAGTGTTGTGTAGTGAAGGATAAAGATGTATTCGTCTGTAACTCCCGGTTTCGTCCGAAATCATTAAACAACACGTTTTGTAAATACGCAAAATTTAATACAAGCGATATGATATTTTATATTAACAGTAAAAACATTGACTATAAGTATTGGTTATAAACTTAACCTGATATGTTGCCTAAAAATTGAAGGAAAACTATACATGCTTTTTGTATTAATTTATTTACCTCACTATATTTATATTTAAGAAATCGACTTCACTTGATTTTAACAGTCTTTATCCAAATTAATGAATCCATTAATATAACATATCGATATATTAGTCAGCATCATGTACACAAATACGGCTATATACATATATATCTATACAGCAAAATGTTTAACACAAAATTGTATAAAGGTAAACTAAATTATCAAAACAAGAAATACGTCTGAGACAAAAACTAATTTTACATTTCGAATGTTGTTTTAAACTAGTTTATGTAACTTGACTGTGTAGTAAACCGCTTTAATGTATATATACATGATATATTTCGTTATCGTCTTAACAGCCAAATTATCACAATAGAGTTGAAACATTAATATATCCTTCTTGTTACACGACACTCTGAGAAAATACGTATCAGGCTAATTGTTTTCCGTCAATGTTATTTCGTACCGGCGATACAGTATATTTGTAAAAGTACACGTTTTTCATTGAACTTCAGCCATGGTCAAATAACAATACAAATTCATAAATCAATGTTCAAAATAAAGTCCATATGTAACGTGTGAATTAACAAACTGGAATATGTACAATCAAGTTCATATAGAAAAGCTCGAGGAGCTTGTATGAATCTATGTATGTGTTTGTTTTTTTAGTTCAAATAGTTGTTAATTAAGTTAGTTTTTTACAGTTATTGATGTCTAGATCAGGTCAACCTCACACACATACGGAAATGTGTCCTTTTGGCAACTGATAACATACCACTGTTCATACTGCATAGACATACAAAGCTTATTTGAACCATGATGTGTCGATTGATCTTTGCGCCACTTCTGGAATCCTGTTTGATTCCGCATCGGAATGAGTTCTCCGCTATGTTGCCATTTCCAGTCTCCCTCTTTAATTCCGCCACTTCCACCAAGGTGAATCCAATCACCAACATATCTACTAAATGTCTGCTGAACGAATGCGTTTTCTTGCTCACTGCTGATCTCTACTAGGTACCCACCAATATTGGAGCAGATTTTAGTTGCCGAGATAGGATCCGTAGTGTGATGTGGACGAACATAGATAGAGTTGCCGTGCTTGCCTATTTTACTACCCAGCTTCAAACCATACTCTGTTAAGCGCTCATTCAAATCTGCTTCTGATGTGATTATCTTTGCATCGAAACTAGGCAACGTCGAGCGCTTATTCAAATCTGCCTCTGATTTGTTTATCCTCTCTTGGGAACCATGCAAAGCGGATATAACACGCTTTACTTCTTCTAATCTGCTATTAAAGGCTTCATTCATAGAATCCAATTTATTCATGACACTACTTATTTGTTCTTTCATTGCAAGTATCTCTCGGCTTTGATTGACTGTAATGTCATTCAAACGTTTAACGTGTGATTTCGTTTCGGCTAGATCTACCTTGTATGATGTTTCAACTTCATTTTTTATCGACGTTTTCTCATACTCAAAACCTTTTTTAGTCATGCAACTGTCCATTTGTTCTTTCATTGCTAATATCTCTCGACTTTGATTGACTGTTATGCCATTCATACGTGTAACATGTGTTTTCGTTTCGCTGAGATCTTCCTTGTATGATGCCATACGCCGGTTCATCATATCAAAATCATTGATTGTAGAATTGACATATCTGTGTATCATTTCAACTTCATTTTTCAGCGACTTTTTCTCAGACTCGAAACCTTTTCTTATTACTTGATTGAAGATAAATTGATCACTTTCCTGTCCCTTTTTGGCTTTTTCACATCCGCATTTGCTGACGATTTGAACTTTACTAGAAAAACCATTCGTTCCATGCAAGAGTTGTGCTAACTGGCTGGAAACATTTCCCATATCATGGCGAAGTAATGCAGTTTCTGCCTCCATGCCATCTCGTGTAGAGTTTATCTTTTTATCCAGCACATTTACAAGTCCTGAGCTGCACACGACGCTAACAAGTAAACTCATGACCGTCATTCGGACAACGTACGCCATCGCTATGCTGAAATGTACGATTTTAAACTATGTAAAAGTCACAAAATGGCAAATTATTTAATTTGCTCTATTGAAACCGGTGTCTATACGAAATTGTTCATACACGTTTAACGCCTTTCTGACAACTGACACATTTTCTCAAAAGTGTTATTAGGCCGCTACAGCCAATGACGAATAGGCACTTCAATGTACAAGTGTGTACCCACTTCATGCGGATTTGCGTATGGTGCAATTATCATAAGTAGTCTAGTAAGAATGTCATCATAAGTATTAGTTCTTGATAAGAAATCACAATTTACGTTGTAAAAGAAATAATAAGGTACGCTAAGCATTCTCCACTTCAATATCTGTAAGTCACGATAAACTTCCTTCTCAAAAGCGTTCAGGCACTTGATGAAGCAATACCGATGTGCCATATAAAGTGCTATAACTTAAGACAGTACTCGTACATATGTGAAGGTTAGTCAAATGTAAGCACGTGGTTGATTAATGTACGCAGATGAAAGGAGTGTTATAACAGTTTTTTGTGATTTGTTCCCAATAATAAATGTTTAGATAAATTGTTAACAGACAATACTTACAAATACTATATGACAAATGAAATAAAATTCATAGAGTAACCGGCCTTGATTGATTATTTTTACAATTTTGTAAGATGTATTTTTGCTCTTAACATGTTTTTCTTATGTATAAACTAATAAAAATACCAATAACAGTTTAAATGATAAACATGTGTGTTGTTTGTAAGCATTAGTCAAGCCGTTTAAATTGAATGAAAGCAATAGTATCACTGACATGCATTAAAACAATGTTAAGAAATCGAGTTTATTTGACCGATAATTTTTAACATTTCAGCTACATATTTGAGATTTTTTTTAAAAGCGAAATAATGTGATTTAACGAACGTTCTTAAATGTATTTCTCTGTATGGTCTTATCGTAAAACATTTTTTTTTTAAATTAAGGTCAGCTGAATATTTTTGGAATAAAAATCAATTGTTTAGCACTAAACAACATTCGACATTTCAACCGACTTAAGTGTGCATTAAAATAAAATGCCCTTACAGTTTAATAAATATCATACTATTTAACATAACATAACCACTAGATTTACAACCTTAAGCTTGCAAAGTGTGTTGTAAATAATGTGGTCGCGCTAAAGGTATAACATTCAATTGTTTTCAATGTTGTTTTTGTATTGTCATGTTATAATATCAGCAGTTGATTATAGATTACATACAACCTCTTCTGATATGAATCTACTTTCTTTCGAAATAAATATGCATAGACAAACAGTTAAGAAATGTTGCTTTAAACAAGTAGCTAAACGTCACAATAATGGTGCAATAGCATCATAAAGTTAAGTATGAAACAAGAGTTTTCAAATGTGTCATCTAAATTAGATCGTCTCGAGGGTCATTCACGCAGAAACAATTTACGTCAATAAAAATAATAATACAAAACTAACAATAAATAATAACAATAACAATAATAATAATAATAATAATAATAATAATAATAATAATAATAATAATAATAATAATAATAATAATAATAATAATAATAATAATAATAATAATAATANGATGATGATGATGATGATGATGATGATGATGATGATGATGATGATGATGATGATGATGATGATGATGATGATGATGATGATGATGATGATGATGATGATGATGATGATTATGATGATGATGATGATTTTTAAATTGTGCATATCCACCACGGGACACCTAGAAGCTGTTCATAGGCTAAAAGATTAGGAATAATAACTATTAATGAAACTATTTAATGCTGGAAACTGCATTTTGTATTTCTTATTTTGAACTTACTACTTAAAAAGTATTGTATTAAATTGAAATACAACCATGAAACGAAAGGCAACATGTTTATTGTTCCTCTGTCTATTATTATGAAAGGTTTTGAAGGTTTTTTATTCCAAAATTAACATCGCATTTGTTCCGTCAACTCTATGAATTTCTACGACATCACGTTGGTAACAGACGACGTTTGCGGCATAGATGTTTTACGGCAGAATGTTGGTAGCAGACAATGTTTGTGGCATAGATGTTTTACGGCAGAACGTTGGTAGCAGACGATGTTTGCGGCGATGGCGTCTGCTGCGCGGATGGTGGCAATGATGTCAAGCGCGCGGGCAGGACTTTTTTCAAGAAGTCGAAGTACTCGTTCAGGCTGAACTCGGCGTCCTTATCGGAGCAAACGATCTTCAGACAGCAGCGCGGAAAATGCTCCGTCTGGTTGTAACGTACGTAACACCCCATCGTGTTTGTGAACACCGGGCCTGGACAGCTGAAATACGAGAAAATAACGAGAAAATTAGAAAAGAAACAATAAGTTTAAAGACTTCATATGTAACAACAATAACGAGCGACAACTCACGCTCAGACTAAATTATGGCGACAGCTCTGACTATGACATCGAACTTAGTACTCAAACAACCGTTAAACTAAAGCAGAAGTCGACAATTGTAACGACGGCATCAGATTCAGTAAGGGCAATAACTGTAATTACGGAATCATATTAATTATCGGCGACAACTTTTACTAAAAATCAGATTAATTAAGGTGAGAACTCTTACAACAAAACATATTATACTAAAGTCGACAACTCACTATTGACATCGGATACCGTTTAATTGAAAGAAAATCAGATTTACTACGTAAGACAACTTACTCTAGACATCAGATACCGTTTGCTTGACAAAATCCGATTTACTAAGTGCGACAACCCACTCTAGACATCGGATACCGTTAAATTGAAAGAAAATCAGATTTACTACGTTAGACAAATTACTCTAGACATCAGATACCGTTTGCTTGACAAAATCAGATTTACTAAGTGCGACAACTCACTCTAGACATCAATAACCGTCTAATTAAAAGAAAATCAGATTTAGTACGTTATACAACTCACTCTAGACATTAGATACCGTTTGATTGACAAAATCAGATTAACTAAGTGCGACCACTCACGCAAGACATCGGATACCGTTTGCTTGACAAAATAAGATTTACTAATGCGACAACTCACCACTCTAGACATCGTATACCGTTTGCTTGACAAAATCAGATTTACTTAGTTCGACAACTCACTCTAGACATCGGATACCGTTTGCTTGACGAACTCAGATTTACTAAGTTCGACAACTCACTCTGGACATCGGATACTGTTACTAAGTTCGACAACTCACTCTGGACATCGGATACTGTTACTAAGTTCGACAACTCACTCTTGACATCGGATACCGTTTGCTTGACGAAATCAGATTTACTAAGTTCGACAACTCACTCTGGACATCGGATACTGTTACTAAGTTCGACAACTACCTCTTGACATAGGATACTGTTACTAAGTTCGACAACTCACTCTAGACATCGGATACCGTTTGCTTGACAAAATCAGATTAACTAAGTTCGACAACTCACTCTGGACATCGGATACTGTTACTAAGTTCGACAACTCCTTCTGGACATCGGATACTGTTACTAAGTTCGACAACTCACTCTAGACATCGGATACCGTTGGCTTGACGAAATCAGATTTACTAAGTTCGACAACTCACTCTGGACATCGGATACTGTTATTAACTTCGACAACTACCTCATGCCATCGGATACTGTTTCTAAGTTCGACAACTCACTCTAGACATCGGATACCGTTGGCTTGACAGACGCAGACTGAGCAGCCGTCATGGAACTTGTCTCCCTCCTTCATGTTCACGCCGCAGAATATTCAGCCTTCTGTATGGGAGGCATAAACACATGAACCTCGCTCTGGGAAATTGAGGTTTAATGCTTGTGCAGTCCGAAAAGGCTTATCAGGGACGACACTTTCCGCCTTAACTGGATTTTTGCCAAAAAGAGACTTCTTTTAAACGAAAAATTCCATAAAAGCGGAAAGGGTCGTCCGTGGACTGCACAGGCTTATCTGGGACGACATACCCTTAACGCTCATGCATTAAACCCAGTTTTCCCAGAACGAGGCTCAAATATTTTATAAACTTTAAAATGCACCCTATAGTATGGGAGTCATAAGCAAAGGTTACATGCACACAGATATGCGCCCTTATTTATTGTAGTCAACTTAAGACGTGAAATATGTTAGTATAGACGTGTTCCTGACCATGCGAGATGCTCACATCCAGATAACAGGTGTGGCTATATCCAGAAATTTAATACGAAATATAATCATAAGTGTGTGTTGACCTTCGCGCATTCACCGTGTCTCGCCTACCGCATTCTTTTCAGTAGTACTGTGACCAATGATACCTAATTGTTCACTGATGGGTGACAAATTTAAGTTTTGAAACTATCACCATACTTACGCTCAATTTGTTTTTGTCGGCTCAAGGACGTTTTAAACGTATCCCGGGTTCTCTTAAGTATTCTACAGTGTTACCCGGGTACGTACAATAAGCTTAAAGGCACCCAACCATACTCAGCGGTCCTTTTAGTATATTTGCCGTACCCAGATGTAAATTGTAGTATACTTAGGAGTACCCGGGTACTTTTAAGTAGCACCTGAGCCGGCAACGACCAATTTGAGTAATTTTGGGTAAGAGCATACGTACCGCACGGAGGGACACTACAGAATTGCCAACTCTCCTCCTCATTTCCGCTGGCCGCCATGTAGCACCAGGGGGCAGACCGTGAGCCCCGGGGGGTCCTTGATACGTGTATCTCGGTGTGAGCAATTGCATTTGCGTAAAGTGTCGTCCCACTTTCCGCCTTAACTGGTATTTTCATTAAGTAGAGACTTCATATAAACGAACAATTCCACAAAAGCGAAAAGTGTCGTCCCTGATTAGCCTGTGAAGACTTCTGACATGACTCTTTACGCACATGCATTAAGCCCAGTTTTTCCAGAGTGCGGCTCATAATATCAGTAATAATAAATGATCCGCATCACTGACACTGCATTCCATATTTAATTGAACGAGATTGCGATTTTGTTAATTAACAGGCGCTGCTTAAGCAGAAAAGTCGTACCTGTCCTTGCACTGCCATGTATTAAATGAACTTAACTACGTGTATTTTAAGGATTTGTGTACAAGTAAAGATTGTAAACTATTGGTACCTCTTTTCCAGTAATTGAGATATGGAAGTTTAGAAGACCTAGCTCTTTTGTCAATGAATTCTTTAAAAATATTGTTTCAATTGTACTTTTAAAGCTATTGATTAGATTGTAAAATATATCAAATGTGTTATAATCTGCATATATTGCTTGTAAACTCTGTACACTGTGGAGAGGGCTGCCCTCGACCCACACACACCTATAGACGAGGAAAATAAAACATGAGTCTCGTTCTGTTAAAAGGGGGTTTAGTGCATGTGTGTAAAGTATCGTGCCAGATTAGAATGTGCAATGCGCACAGGCTAATCATGGACGAAACTTTCCGCCTTTATGATATTTTTCGTTTAAAGAAAGTCTCTTCTTAGCCAAATTCCAGTTAAGGCGGAAAGAGTCGTCCCTGATTAGCCTGTGCGTACTGCATAGGCTAATCAAGAACGACACTTTTCGCACATGCATTAAACCCATTTTTCACAGAGCGCGGCACAAACGTATTGAACGAAAAAAAAAACACTCAAGCGCTGCGCCTCATCGATTTACCTACAATAGTTGGCCTCCAACCCTTCAAACTGGAACCTGACTGGTGTCACGTGGTGCAAGTGCCTGTTCCACGGAACGCACGTGCTACCGTTCACGCCCGTGGCCACGTGACCACGATATGACACTCCCGTGTCGTGCTCCGTGTAACACAGGCCTGCAAATCGGATATGGCATATTGTGGACGACCTTAATTACGGAACACGCTCGGTTGTAAAAAAGCCCTCTCATTACTTTACACAACCCGAACTTCGTCCACTCGTTATTTAAAAGGCTAGGGCCCGTATTCTCAAACCAATTCTTAGACTAAGTCTAAGAATACCAAGAAATATCTTTAAAAAAGATATACGGCGTTAATGTTGTAATGTTTGCGACCAGTGAAAGGAGACATAATGAAGCGACCATGAATTAACGCCATTAAACACATCAGTGTAATATGCCACTTTAACAACCTCACTACCTAAATCGACAGTTTGTGGCAATTCCCAATGTCCTAAGTACCGAACTCTTTGGTCGGAAGATGACGCGATAATTTGCTCATAAAACTGGTGTCCATAATCAAGAATTAGGTCAACATGGTGGGCAATCAATCGTTCGGGTGTTTGAACTAAATTGCAACCGATAAACAAAATTGCAGCAAGAGCTATTGCTGTACATTGAAAACCCGCAGAGCTAGATATAATATGCGCTTGGTGAAATTTACCATTAATTATTCCTACCATCTTGATGCGCAATACACAACCGCAGAACACCCGCATAAATTAATGTGAGGACATATAGTTCCATAACAATTATGATGACACTTGAAGCGATTAACAATAATTACACATTTAATTAATATATTAGTGAACTAAATCTTGCAATAGAAAAACACTAGTATAAATTATAACATTCTTTGACTTGAGACTGTATAACTGCGCTGTTTACAAATTTATATAAGAGTGAAATATTAAAAGCTGAGCTAAATATGTCTATCTTAACCCCTAGATATTTTTGACATTGCATTCGAAAACCTGCGAATCAACAGTTCTCAAACAAAACATATATTTCCGCAAATTGCTCCTCATGTATGTCGCTTATAATATTGCTTTGGGAGAATAAATTAACAAGGACCTTGTTTACATCAAATGACATTGTACTAAATTTTCACAGTTTCACCTAGCGATAGCCATACATGAAAGTCGGGGTACATCTAATAGGCTATGTGATAAACGGTACTTTAAGTTTACATTTTATTTTTAAAATAAGAGCGGTCTTTTCTTTTTCACGCCCTATTTGAAAATAATCTTTAATTGTAATACTTNCATGCTTCCTGGAAATACCATTCTTTTATGTCCCAATGTCAAGTTAATAATAATAAGTTTCAACTTTTCAAATTATTCTGGCTTTGTTTACTGTTTTCATCTCCAATTCTCACTGGTTTATGTTTGATATCAATGCTCTATAAGGTATGTTACATAGCACATACCACCAGAGGTCCCGTTTCTGTGCCCGCCTCACAGAGTCCAGGGTGCTGATCTCATTAAGCCTCCGTGTGATATAGAAGCCTGCCACACAGAACAGCTGTACAATCAGGAACTCAGCAGACGACATCATCAGCCAGTATGGCTCTGATAGTGCAGGCAAATAAAAGCATGCATACATTAGAACTTATTTGTAAGGAGTTTTTGCCAAAAAAAGTAAAAAAATGTCAGTACACTTTCCAGTACTATAAAATACAGTTTCTACGAAAAATACAAAAGCCTTTTGCCAAAAATTTCAAAACACATGATCCTAGATCATGCACTTGTAAACATATTAATGGCTTACAACATTATAATCCAATAACTTAGAGATCTTAATACTTCCCTCTTGCATTTCACACCTGCTTGATAACAATTTCACACGGCTGTTCTTATTACAAACAAGACATGTGTCACTTAAGCATGGATGCACCCATATTCCACTTTTTTCTTCAAAACTCAGCTTTTGTCAAAAACAAGCTGTGTGTGGCCAACTTTGACTTTTAACCTCTAAGTGTGGCCTTGACATTAAAGCTTATGAGACAGGAGATACACACGACATTCTGTCTCCTAATGTAGTAATTTGTGCTTTTTTAATTACATGATGAATTATACATAAACAGACCGGAAAAGCTGTTTAATGACCAAATTTGACCTTTGACCTCTGAGATAGGGAGACAGGTTGTACACCATATTTTTCAATCAACTGGAACCATCTTCGAACTCGGCTGAGATATTATTAGAACAACTGTTCAAAAGTTTCAGGAAGATTGGATTAAAAGTGTGACTTCTTGGGTGTTAACAAACCTTTTTTAGTTTGACCTTGTGATCCAGTTTCAAACTTGGCTAAGATTTAATTGGGACAACTGTTCTAACCATTTTTCATGAAGATTGGACAATAAATGTGGCCAATAGAGTTAACAAGGTTTCACTATGGCCATATAAGGAAAACTGCCCAGGTCCCTAGCGGCCATCTTTTTCAATGGACGGAACCATTTTTTTACTTGGCAATTGGAAAATGTGGCTTGTAGAATGTTTTCAAGATAAATGTTGAAGACGCACAATGCACTTAAAATAGGCACAAAAGCATACCTTGAGCTGGCCAAAACCACCAAGTCAATTGGAAGCATAGGCTAGAATATGTATATAAATGTTGTAGATACTGGAACTTACGAAAGCACTCGGAGAATGTGTCTGTGACCTCCACAATGCCCAAGATGGCCACAGTGGTGAAGTATATGGAGGCAATAACTAGGAACGGCAACAGGAACCTGCAACACACGTGGCATGTCAGTGCATCAGGCATCAGTTGTCACATTAACATTATTTATAGTAACATGAACAATCTTTCCAATATTGAATGGTCATTTCGGGGGTAAGTCTGTCCCTGAAATAAACTTGAAAGCTCGATTTGTTTGTATGACTGAAGCATTCAACAAAAAATATGCCGCTGACATCGATTTGTTTGTATGACTGAAGCATTCAACAAAAAATATGCCGCTGACATTACTGAAATCAAATCATAAAGCAATGCTTGTTGTGCATTACACTATGGACACTTGGCAAACCTTTTAGTCCATGCCTCCCTCCTGAGTGCCCGTGTGGCCAGCAGCCAGTAAAAGTGACACATCACCAAAAACTGGGACAGTTTCAGCCACTGCAGCCCAAAGTCTATCTGGACATATGTGTTCATCACAAAATGAACCACCCTGCAAACAGGCAGAATATGGGATATTAAGGCACAACATTAGTGTAGAGATAAGTATATTGTAAGGATATCAGTGTCCATTATTTCCTTTTTTATTATCATTATGATTAACAAGGCTTATAACACTATGTGACATATACTGACATATGCCCCAAAGTATATATTTGTAGGGAAGACTGGCATT
Organism: Dreissena rostriformis; assembly: GCA_007657795.1. Classification (NCBI taxonomy): domain Eukaryota; kingdom Metazoa; phylum Mollusca; class Bivalvia; order Myida; family Dreissenidae; genus Dreissena; species Dreissena rostriformis. The sequence continues at coordinate 12,199 of VMBQ01008029.1, forward strand.
AAAATATTGCAGAGCAAAAACAAACATTCAAGACATGCAACCATGAATTGTGACCTTGACTTTTCACTTAGGAGCATGGGAGTTGTACATGAAACTTTGTCTTGTCATGATGATGGGGAATATTAATCTTAAGTTATATTAAAATCTTTGCAGGTATTAAACAGTTACAGAGCCAAACTAAAATTTATAACTTTGAATTGTGAACTTTACCTTCAATAGAGGAGCATAAGAGATGTATGCGACATCCTCTGGTCATAGGGAACAATAATCCTTGTGAAATGTATGTTCCCCTACAAGGCTACATATTACATTTAGAGTTAAGTTACTGAGGGGAAGCAAGTATCAATGGACCAAATCACCCACCAAGTGATGGAAAGTGCCACTACTAATAAGAATATATATGCGCTCCTTGAGGATAACTGCTTGCACAAACAACTCAACCATTCTTACACTCATCGAATACTTAGTGAAATGTTCTATCCAAAAAATCCTAAATAGCATCTCGAGTATGCAAACTGTACTTGTTAGAATGTAAGATGGCCGTACCCTATAACACATTCCACGATGGCACAGTAGAAGATGAAGAACTGGTGCCAGTTCTGGTGGTGGGCACGGTGCAGCTTGTGTAGCTTCAGGACACACAGGATCCCCGTGATCAGCGCCAGCAGGCCAAGCAGTGAACCTCTGACAAATGGGAGGAGATGAACATACACAGCCACTATAAACAACATTTCAATATGATGGGAAGGGAAAGAGCTACCATTTATTTTTCAGACTTTACATTAATTATTGCTAAATTTGTGTAACCATTTCACTCAAATCAGTATAAATAAGAAACTTAAAGTTAGACTGAAATTTCTTTTCACTTATAGCCTTCAGCTTAGAGACCATATGATTCGTTATAATAAACATAATAATCTGAAATTTTCCCTTGTAAGAATAATTTTTTTCACAAAATATGGCCATACTGAGAATATTATCACAATTCAATGGGCACCGGCCCCATTCACAAGGACAGGGAAAAAACACTGACATTTTACTAGCCAAAGATGACACACTTTCTTGTTAGTGTGAAGACTGATTTTTTACATGCAAGCATTACCAAAAGCTGAGTAAGGCCATGGTTACGGAAAACCTCTTATTGGCTACTAAATTATAAATTGGCTATTAAAATCTATGTCTTTTTTTCTTCTTTTTTTTTTAATAAAGCGTATCACACTTTAAGAGTTAAAATTCTAAATAGCATATAATTTGGCTACTTATTCAGATTTCTCAAAGGTACCTGAGGCAAGCTATTGTGTTAAAATTGTTGAAGCAGCCATTGACAAGCACATCTGTTGCAGGTGTAATATTTATACTGGACATCGTGACATTTGCCTGCCATAAGCTATATCCCATTTGAGTTTTGTAGCTGGCCATCACAACTTCTGAAATAACAAAAGCACAAAATACTTAATAACACTCAATAGGGCCAATTAACCAACTTTCAATGACTATTTAGTAATATAAAAAAATGGGCGTGTATCAGTATGTTACTTTCTCTTTCATACTAACAATACTGAGGGTATGAGGTGTTATTAAACTAGTGGCAATTAATAATGAAATAAGAGGCGAGTCGTTAAGGGGCAGAGCATTTAGGGGACGGGTAGTTTTGCATTTTTATAAATAACTTTATTAGGAGAAAATTATCTAAAAAGGAGACAATCTCCAACTTGTGGTACCACAATTGAGATACAGTAAAATAACCCATACTTATTTTAAAAAAAAATCTCCTGATAAGGTGATATTGTCTCCTGATATGGTGAAAGTCTCCTATTTAGTGAATTTGCCCTAACTGATAAATCCGATTATTATTTATCCGAATATTACACATCCTTTGGCCACCATCCAAAGCGATAATCATGAACACATATTTTACCATATTTAGAAATTCACTTAATATTATATATGTAACAATTAAAACAGATTGTTTCAATTATTTATAATGTCATATACATCTGTAACTTCATAAAAATAGAAACATGCCTTCTCATGTAATATATTTCTTATTTTATGACCTTGACCCATCCAACCGGAAGTTTGAAGACAATTTACTTTCAATTAAAAGATACACTGCCATTATTTTTTATTAACTTTGATAATTATGGTTTAAAAAGCATAAAATCATGGATGCTACACAAGGCTTTGTAGAGGAAATAGATATACAAGAAATAAACTTTTACGAGGTTTGTTATTACAGAGTATTTTTAAAGTCCTATAGTGGCATACAAATTCGGATACAACTTTCTGAATACATATATATTATTGTATTATACTCGGAATCAGTTAGCTCGCGGTATCACTTGACTCGCGGTATTTAATTTCACAGCTAGTTAGTTTTTAAAGCTTTTATAGTTGTGACTTTGTGTTTGATTAAACTGTCATTTTGTACCTTTATTTGTTATTTAGTATTGTATTTCTATTGCAAATGTCCCATTCATTTAAAAATGTTTAAAGGTACCCTAAACTTCCGCTTTTGTCTTATGTTTACTGTTTAGTCAGTCACATGACCAATGTGTGTGTTTTTCCAAGTTTATGAAAGTCATCTGCACCTGAGGCTGCATTAGGTGTGGACCAGAACTCCGACCTAATAACTTTTATAGACACACGAAAGTTGGGACGAATTTTGAATTATAGCTTCAATTTCCAGCTATTTCTAGTTGTTCCTGAAAGATTTTGAAACAAAATCGCCTTATTAGCAAGTGAACAAATAAAAGTGATTGTGTGTAACCACGTGCACCTTGATTAATTAATCAATGATAAATAAAACAGGGTGTTGGTCAATCAGGCCATTTCTTTTTCTATTTAAAAAAATATTCACAATAATAAGAAATACAACAAATTAAACGAGGACATCAGCCTGATAGATCCAGTCCATTGTCAAAGTATGTCAGTTTATTGAACAATTACATGTCCCTAAAAAGAGTGTCAGTCCCAAACAAGCACTAAACTTGAACATTTCACCAAAAAGTAAATGTGGAAGAATATTTTAATGATTTTTTTTCACTAAAGTACCCAGTAATTAAAAATACCCCAAAGTCCCAATTTCAAGATATCACAATGGGAATTTTCCTAATGTCAGTGTTTTTCGTGCTAATATTTTCTAATTGGGCCGGTACTGGTACTTTTCGTAATTCTGCCAGAAAAATAGCTGATTAAGAAAGAATAAGTACATGATCTGATTCTCAAACTCACAGGGTCATATAGCGCTAAGTTGGGATCTTGCAGATAGCCCCTGTGTCTGTGCCTTCATCAGACATACTTTGCTTAAAGTTGTTTATATAATTATACTTGTATATCTAAATGTCGCTTTTTTCCAAGCTAGCCAACATTTTAAATGTTGAAGACAAACTTAAATTTTGGAAGCATTAGCTACTCTGCTGATCCTTTTGCGTGTGTAAAATAATTGTAAATGCTACCTGTACAAGTGGCCATATTAAATTAATTTCTCTTATGGGCCAAAAATACAATACAAATGTATGAGGTTAAACCATTATTGAGCAAAGTTCTTGAAAAATTACTGGTATCCATTTGATTAACCTATTTGTTTACTACTCAGATTGTTGGTAAAGGAGCATTCGGTGTGGTAAGCAGAGCTAGTTGGCGTTCCAAGGATGTGGCAGTGAAGCTTATCGAGACTGAGTCCGAGAAGAAGGCCTTCCTCACGGAGCTGAAGCAGCTGTCCCGTGTCAACCACCCAAACATTGTCAAACTCTATGGAGCATGCTCAAAAGCACCTGTAAGTGAATGAATTGCACACAACAATGTTGGTTTAAGTGTTATATATGACTCAGTGAAAAATGTATATAAGTTATACATGTTATATCATATGTCTAATGTTTTGATGTATACCCATAGCTGATTTAGCATACTGAATATGGAATGAAACATGTTGATTAACTAATTTCTTTATAAACATACAGGAACAAAATTCTTGTTGAATGGTATAGATGATTTTCTATTGTCTGTGTCTGGATTTGGAAAGGGAATTCAAGTTAAATGCATGTGGCACATATGAACAAAATTGTAAATCATAAAACTTTTTCAAAGGGAAGCAGAAGTTATGCCTGATCTTTTTGATATGTTGACAGGTATGCCTTGTGATGGAATATGCAGAAGGGGGTTCATTGTATAATGGTAAGCTTTCCTTGTATTTGAAACTTTAAAATCATGTATTCAATGTTTGATTATGTTTAAGGTTCTGGGCTACAAGGATTTCACTGAAGTGATTTTTAATGCGTGATTTAATGAAATAAAAAGCAAACTGGAAATATAATTTTTGAAATTATTTTATAAAATCATGCTTTATATTTGAGTAATGCTGATATTGCTGATCGGACCCCAGCCCGGCTATACAGCTGCAAAGGCCATGAGCTGGGCCCTGCAGTGTGCCAATGGGGTCGAGTACCTTTGATATATGACACTATGTGTTCTCTCTACAGTGCTGCATGGGGTGGGACCCCAACCTGGCTATACAGCTGCCCATGCCATGAGCTGGGCCCTGCAGTGTGCCAACGGAGTCGAGTACCTGCACAGCATGAAACCCAAGGCTCTTGTACACAGGGACCTCAAACCACCCAAGTAAGCACAGTTAACACAATCTACATGTATCACTTATCATTTAAAAGAACGCTTTTATCAGTGAATTTAAAAAAGAAATTTCCAAGTCTTTGCCCGTTGTCTGTTGCACTGTATTCTGTCATTAAGTGACTTCAATTGGATATGCCTAGTGCTTGCAAGGTTTAAAGAAAACAATTCATGTGTGTATATATGTTTGCCTAATCTAGGAATATATGTTTGGTCACATAAAATTAGTGACATTACTGTATAGCATTTTATTCGTGTAATTCAAAAAAAATGTGTGTCTATATTTTTGTAACAAATGAAATAAGTAAAATGTATCATGATACCTCATGCCTGGTTTGTTTGTGCCTGCCTGCCCCCAGCCTGTTGCTGATCATGGGTGGTACAGTCCTGAAGATCTGTGACTTCGGCACTGCCTGTGATATCCAGACCCACATGACCAACAACAAGGGAAGTGCCGCATGGATGGCACCAGAGGTCTTTGAAGGTCAGTAGCTGCACCATTGACTGATAAACAATCATAAATGTTGTCTATTGACTGATACATAATAATAACTGTTGATTTTGACTGATAAACAATCATAACTGGTGTCTACTCACTGATAAACAATCATAACTGTTGTCTATTGGTGGATAAACAATCATTACTGTTGTCTATTGACTGATAAACAATCATAACTGCTGTCTTCTCACTGATAAAAAAAAATGATAAAAAAATCATTACTTCAGTGTTGTCTATTGGTGGATAAACAATCATAATTGTTGTCTACTCACTGATAAACAATCATAACTGTTGTCTACTCACTGATAAACAATTATAACTGTTGTCTACTCACTGATAAACAATCATAACTGTTGTCTACTCACTAATAAACAATCATTACTGTTGTCTATTGACTTCATACAATCATAAGTGTTGTATACTCTCTGATAAACAATCATTACTGTTGTCTATTGGCGGATAAACAATCATTATTATTACCTGATGCCTTATATAAATGATAATTAATGTTTTAAACTGTAACCGGTGAATATTTCAAACTGTTGACCTGTCAATAGTTTGAACTTTTGCCCGCTCGTGCAGACTACAACTGTGTTTCCCATTTCTATAAGTTCTACGTAAGGCCAATTTGCTCTTTTTTTCTATATTTGAAATTTGATCAGGTAATAAAAGTTATTTCATGGATGCTTGGTGAACAGTCAAAACTGTTGTCTTGGTATCAGGGTTTACATTTGGAACTGTTGCCCGAGGCTGATGTTGACTGTTCACTGCGCATCCATGAAATAACTGTATACTGTTGTCTACTCACTGATAAACAATCATAAATGTTGTCTATTCACTTATAAACAATCAAAACTATTTGTCTTCTCACTGATTAACAATCATAACTGTTGTCTATTGGTAGATAAACACTCATTACTGTTGTCTATTGACTAGTAAACAATCATAACTGTTGTCTACTCACTGATAAACAATCATTACTGTTGTTTATTGGCGAATAAACAAAAGTAACTTTTGTCTTTTGGCGGATAAACAATCATTACTGTTGTCTATTGACTGGTAAACAATAAAAGATATTGTCTAATAACTGATAAATAATCATAAATGTTGTCTATTGACTGATAAACAATTTATTATAAAGAAAAGTTATTTTCAATAATCACACACTATAAAATTATCACATGCTATACAATGATTATCTTGATGAAGTTTCATACAAATGTTGTCATTGATCAAGGGAACTGATTTCTGACTAGGTGTTCAGCATATATTCAGTCAACTCATGTTTATTTAGTTAAAACCAATATATTTAAGCTCGATTGCATCGAAAGTCTAAGGCTTATTTGAAACCCTCTCGAGTCCGTTTCCTGGGACTAGAACCAGTACTTGGTATCTTTGGGGGAGATCTAAAGAACGCTCCAGCTGTGGGATTGAACCCGTGACCTCCCAATCGCTAGGCTGACACCATATCCACTACGCCACGGGCGACCTCATGTCTATTTGAATTGAGACCTGACTGTGCTTTAGGTATTTTTGTTCACTGTGTGTGTGTTTGTTGTAGGCAGCAACTACAGTGAGAAGTGTGATGTGTTCAGCTGGGGTATCATCCTGTGGGAGGTGTTCACACGCAGGAAACCCTTTGATGAGATCGGAGGGCCTGCCTTCAGGATCATGTGGGCCGTTCACAATGGTAGGTGATCACATGGACCAGTGTAAACCACCCCGAGTGATGTAGCTTTCACCAATTTAAAGAAAATACCATATTTCATTGAGCCAAAAAATATGCCTGAAAAAACAGTTTGTGTTCATTGAATTATGTATTTAAAAGAAATCAGTAAAATAATTGTGAGAGCATAAATTATCTTGTATTAAATTGAGCTCTTCTTGCCCTTTGATAATTTTTTCAGACAATCCTTATACTAAAACATCATTATAATAATTATTATAAGAATATTTTCCTTGATTTCAGGCACACGACCACCCCTTATCAGGAATTTACCCAAGCCTCTTGAGCTCCTTATGACAAGGTGGGTACATTTAGGAATTTATGATTGGAAAGAACAGGCAAATATTTATGCTTAGGACTATTTATTAGACATTAAATAAGTATTAATTTTTCTTCTTGTCAGTACTATTCCATTTTGAGCATTGGACATCATATTAATTTTGGTTGTATCCCCAGGGAGTGTATTACATGGTAATAATAGCTTGTATTCTAGTGCGTATTTAATGCCATACTGAGCTTGTTATACTGCCGCAAATTAAGTTTGACATGGATATATAGGAGTCACAATGTGGGTTGGTCGGTTTTGTTTCCGTTGGTTGGTTTGTTAGTCTTTCTGCGTGAAACATTCTAAGTTTATGGTGCTCATTACTTCTAAATTTCTCAAGCGATTAAATTGAAATCAAAATCTGTCACTACCATAAAGTATCAATGTGCAAGACACATTTTACAGGCACAGTGATCCACTTTATCCTGAATTATGTGCCCTTGATTGTAACAATGGGCATTGCTGCTTTACTATGTGACAAAGTGGTGCGGCGGTATTTTTAGTCATTTTTGGGATACAGCTCAAGTATTTCCTCCTTGCAGATGCTGGTCAGGCAATCCTAGAGAGAGGCCGTCCATGGCAGAAGTGGCCAGAATCATGTCTCATCTCTATCAGGTAAACATGAATTCTCTTCAATGATGGAAGAGGCTTATTATATTTCAATGTGAATGATCTGTAATGTTTCTAGCAAAATACAATGAAAAGTTGAAGGAGTTACCCAATAGTTCATAGTTTCTTATCTTTATGCAATATGGCTTCTTTCAGACTTTGAAGCTTTATGTAAAGCCGTCTTATGATCTACTTTTAAAGAGATGTTATGAAACATCTAATGAATTTTTTGTTGGATCTATGAACTATGAATACCTCAACAAGACATGTGTCCATAGGGCGCAGATGCCCCCACATTCCACTGATATTTTCAAATTAGAATATTGAGCTCCAAGAGTGAAATTGACCTTCTAGATAGAGAGACGGCTGTTACAATGGACACAGCGTCTTATGATGGTCTGCATTTGTGCCAAGTTATTTTAAAATCCAGCAAATGTCCACTGGACAGACGGACAGTGAGACTGCTATATGCTGCATTCTTTCAAGGGGCAATACAATCAAAAACGGTTTTGTTTATTATATAATATGCTAGTGTAGTGAATTGATAAAAATTTGCTGGTGTAAGTGTTAATTAGCAATGTTGTTTTGTTGTCTATTTCAATTAGCAAATATGGTCAAACAAACACTGGTTTGGGTCAGGTGTAAACATCTTCCCAATAGGAAGTTAAATGTCATGTTTGTAAACTTATTTTTAAATACATCTCTAAGCTGTAAATCGTAAATTAACAAATTTAATGATTGATATTTGTAAAATTGCGACCTTGGACAGGATCAGCAACCATATTTGTAGTTTTTCATAGTTTGTTTGTATAACATTCATTTAAGGCATATAATTCTGCTCCAAATACTTTTGTCCAGCCTAAGCCACAGACAGTTTCTGCCTTATACTAAGGAGGAGTTATGTTATGCTTAGGCGGATTTTGAAAAAGATTATCCGGGAAGGGAAATGTAGGGTCCCTGAAATTTTAATGCAGATTTCACCTTGGATTGTATATTGGATCTGACACCTGTTGTCGGGTCATTAAATGAGGTCAGGCATTTTGTTAATAAGCAAGCTAAGAAACAAATTTCCTGGAAAACTTATACAAATGTGGTATGGAATGAAAATGAGTCAGTTCTTTGTTATTACATGCTAATTAATGTAAAATAAAAAATAATTCTGCATGCGCTAGACCTTTACTCCTCATATATAACAAAAAATTGAGGATCTTTTCATGAAATGAGCAATGAAATTTGGTTTAAAAAAAAAGTTACTTGCGTAGTTTATAGTGGTTGTGCAAAATTTATGTTACACAGTCATTTACAATTAACATGTATGTCACGTATTGTGTAGCTTAGCATCTTTTAGATAAGTTTGAATGCCTTCATTGGAATTGAAGCTGATTATTTGTTTGTTTAAATTAATATACTACTGCAAGTATGACATTATTTGTTTAAATTAATGCAAGTATGACGGGGTAACTTGAGTCACACTGTCTGTTTATTGGTTGGTTTGGTTGATTTATAGGTTGGTCTTTCCACTTAAAATGTTATAAATTGGTGGAGCTAACTTCTTCCACATTTCTCAAGAGATTGATCTGAAACTTGAAATATGTGCTCACAATAAAGTGTAGATGTGCAAGACACAATGTTATTGCACAGTGATCCACACCTTCCTGAGTATTGATCTGAAACTTGAAATATGTCCTCACAATAAAGTGTAGATGTGCAAGACACAATGTTATTGCACAGTGATCCACACCTTCCTGAGTATTGATCTGAAACTTGAAATATGTCCTCACAATAAAGTGTAGATGTGCAAGACACAATGTTATTGCACAGTGATCCACACTTTCCAGAGTATTGTGCCCTTGAATATAGCCACTTTTATAAATAAAATGTTGAAGTTTGTGGAGTTCACTACTGATAAATTTCACAAGCTATTGGATTGAAACTTTAAACATGTCATAACCATGAAGTGTAGATGTACATGACAACATTTTCAGGCACCAAGAGACGTTCCTGAGTTATTTTCCTTGAAAAAAGCCATTTATATCTTCTCTGGAAGAAAAATTAAATGTTATAAGTTTGTGGCAATTGAAATTTGAAATATGTCATCACCATGAAGTGAACATATGCAAGACTCAATCTTCATGCTCAGTTAACCACATGTTCTTGAATTATGGGCCCTTTAACTATGATTATGCAATTCAGTTGAATTTTGAAATATGTCATCACCATGACTAGCATATGTTTAAGACACAATTTTTACATTCAGTTATCCATTTATTTCTGAGTTATCTAGCAATTGACATGGCTGCTAACCCTGTCACAAAGCTGTGAGGGTTTATTTGTAGTCTTGTTTGTGATAAAGCTCAAGTTCTTTATTGTCTAATGTTTTCAACCATGTATTATCATTTTTATGTATCTATTTGTGTACTTCTTATTCCATAATATGTCATCTTGTGTAGACACTCAGGTGTGCCTCACATTTTTAACACATGTTGTCCACATTGTTAACACACGTTGTCCTCATTGTTAACACATGTTGTCCTCATTGTAAACACACGTTGTCCACATTGTTAACACATGTTGTCCACATTGTTAAAACATGTCCTCATTGTTAACACACGTTGTCCTCATTGTCAACACACATTGTCCACATTGTTAACACATGTTGTCCACATTATTAACACACGTTGTCTACATTGTTAACACAGGTTGTCCACATTGTTAACACATGTTGTCCACATTGTAAACACATGTCCTCATTGTAAACACATGTTGTCCACATTGTTAACACACGTTGTCCACATTGTTAACACATGTCCTCATTGTAAACACACGTTGTCCACATTGTTAACACACGTTGTCCACATTTTTAACACATGTCTTCATAGTAAACACATGTTGTCAACATTGTTAGCACATGTTGTCCACATTGTTAACACACTTTATCCACATTGTTAACACATGCTGTCCTCATTGTTAACACATGTCCACATTGTAAACACATGTTGTCCACATTGTTAACACATGTCCTCATTGTGAACACACATTGTCCACATTGTTAACACATGATGTCCACATTGTTGACACATGTTGTCCACATTGTTAACACACGTTGTCCACATTGTTTACACATGTTGTCCACATTGTTAACACAGATTAGTTTAAACCTATTTATTTTAGCTTGATTGCATTGAAAGCCGTATTGTCCACATTGTTAACACACTTTGTCCACATTGTTAACACACATTGTCCACATTGTTAACACATGTTGTCCACATTGTTAATACACATTGTCCACATTGTTAACACATGTTGTCCACAATGTTAACACATGTTGTCCACATTGTTAGCACATGTCCTCATTGTTGACACACATTGTCCACATTGTTGACACACATCGTCCACATTGTTGACATACGTTGTCCACATTGTTAACACACATTGTCCACATTGTTGACACACATTGTCCACATTGTTGACACACATTTTTACATAGGTTTTCCACATTGTTAACACACATAGTCCACATTGTTAACACACGTTGTCCTCATTGTTAACACATGTTGTCCACATTGTTAACTCACATTGTCCACATAGTTAACACAAATTGTCCACATTGTTAACACACATTGTCAACATTGTTTACTCAAGTTGTTCACATTGTGGACACATGTTGTCCACATTGTTTACTCACGTTGTCCACATTGTTAACAAACATTGTCCACATTGTTAACACACTTTGTCCACACTGTTAAAACACATTGTCCACATTGTTAACACACATTGTCCACATTGTTAACACACATTGTCCACATTGTTAACACACATTGTCCACATTGTTAACACATATTGTCAACATTGTTTACTCACGTTGTCCACATTGTTAACACAAATTGTCCACATTGTTTACACACATTGTCCACATTGTTAACACATGTTGTCAACATTGTTTACTCACGTTGTCCACATTGTTAACACAGGTTGTCCACATTGTTGACATATGTTGTCCACATTGTTTACTCACGTTGTCCACATTGTTAACACATGTTGTCAACATTGTTTACTCATGTTGTCCACATTGTTAACACACTTTGTCGACATTGTTAACACATGTTGTCCACATTGTTTACACATGTTGTCCACATTGTTAACACGTGTTGTCCACATTGTTTACTCACGTTGTCCACATTGTTAACACACGTTGTCCACATTGTTAACACATGTTGTCCACATTGTTAACACATGTTGTCCACATTGTTTACACATGTTGTCCACATTGTTAACACATGTTGTCCACATTGTTTACTCACGTTGTCCACATTGTTAACACACGTTGTCCACATTGTTAACACACATTGTCCACATTGTTAACACTCATTATCCACATTGTTAACACTCATTATCCACATTGTTAACACTCATTATCCACATTGTTTACACATGTTGTCCACATTGTTAACATTCATTATCCACATTGTTAACACACATTGTCCACATTGTTAACACTCATTATCCACATTGTTAACACTCATTATCCACATTGTTAACACTCATTATCCACATTGTTTACACATGTTGTCCACATTGTTAACACTCATTATCCACGTTTTTAACACTCATTATCCACATTGTTTACACATGTTGTCCACATTGTTAACACTCATTATCCATATTGTTAACACTCATTATCCACATTGTTAACACTCATTATCCACATTGTTTACACATGTTGTCCACATTGTTAACATTCATTATCCACATTGTTAACACACATTGTCCACATTGTTAACACTCATTATCCACATTGTTAACACTCATTATCCACATTTTTTACACATGTTGTCCACATTGTTAACATTCATTATCCACATTGTTAACACACATTGTCCACATTGTTAACACTCATTATCCACATTGTTAACACTCATTATCCACATTGTTAACACTCATTATCCACATTGTTTACACATGTTGTCCACATTGTTAACACTCATTATCCACATTGTTAACACTCATTATCCACATTGCAGTTCTTTGCCGGTGCTGAAGAGCCTCTGGAGTATCCACAGTATGAGGACGAGTCACCAGACTACAGTAAGACATCAAACAATGCATCACATACCCATTGCTATAGATCTTGGAAATCAAGTCTAAGTACATGTCTTTTTGCGTATTTAAATATAAAACAAATTTGAACACAATTAAGCTCCAGAAATGCTACTGGATCATTCTATTATTGACTATTTTAATTGAAAAAATGTTTTACTTTTAAAATGAATCACTCTTTGCATAGTAGTCTATGCATCAGGCTTCAGTTCCCACATGCAGACCGGGTCCCATTATGGCACGAATGCCTCTGGAATCATCCACACCAACAACCTGCTGCCGGCGTCGGCCGGGGAGTCCCGTACCAGCACCATCAGTGAGACGGTGCGGCACAGCGGGGACTATGTGCCTCCGGGGCAGCCACATGTCCAGTATGTCTACCCACATGTCAGCACTCCCTCAATGGTGCCCGAGGTATGTCAGTGCATGTCAAGAAACCTTACAAATTATTCTACATGGTTAAAATTGCTTTATGCTTGGCCTGCTTAATTTTTGCACTGTTTCATAATGCATCAAATATTCCTACTTGCAATATTGACAAGTTTTTTTTCAATCGAAAAAATGCTTTGAAAGAAAAAAAAGCTGTCTGACTTTTAAATTTGTAATCACTTACTCTGACAATCATCCCCGGAAATACTTCTTTTGAAAGCTCCTAAGAATCCGACATTCATTGACAGCAATTGAGATAACCAGCAAAATGTAAACAAACAGGTGTAGATGTTTGACAGTCCAGATTAATAGGCAATGACACACTCCTTAGTTTAAAGATGGCTTCAAATCTTTTATCAGTAGTCATCTTATGCCCCCATATTATGGGAGGGGGCATATGGATTAGCCCTCTTCTGTCAGTCCTTCCGTCTGTCTTACTTTTTGTGACACGCGTAACACAAAAAGTATTGGTTAGGATATGTTTGACTTAACCAGAGTTATGGCCTCTTTTTGAGCAAACAATTATTACATTTTATTAAGCTTGTGTTGGGTTGGGCTGAACAAAAAAGCATTGGTGCTAGAGGGCTGAAACTTTACAAACATATTGAACAGCATGTCAACTTGTGCACCTTTATTTTTTGGTTCTCAGGTGTTCTACTAAATTGGAGTTATGAAGTTGTCAATATGAAACAAATAACTTTTATTAAATAGTGTTGTGCCTTACTCAAAAATGTAATTCTGCTAGTGGGATGAAACTTTACAAACATTTTAACCAGCGTGTGACTAGTGCATCTCTATATTGTGGTTATGTTTTTTTTAAGTAAGTGGGGTATTCAGAAAAATGCGGAGTGTGAGGGCATCCATGATTCCATGTCCTACAGACACATTTTTCGTTGATGTGTTTCTTTCGATAAGTATGCATTAAGTTGCAAAACAAGGCTATTATTTTACAGATTCAGCATCTTAAATATAATTCTTAATTTAGAACATTTCTGATTCAGTGTTGTTTTATTATGATTTCTTTCCATATATTAACCTATGTTAGTGTGATTAAAATTCCACGATGGATCTTCTCCATTTTTTGCATTACATACTGAAATTTGCATTATAGGATATGAAATGTACTTGAGAGTATAGAGTAGTCTCCCTTGCAGGAGGAGAATCTAGCCCAGAAGAGTGCTCCCCCTTCCCTTGCAGCCAGTAGGGAGAGTCTCGTTGGAATACACAGCCCACGCTCAGGGACGCCCATTGACGTTCAGAAGAGGTACACATGGTACAACTTGCCTTCATAGGCTGAATTCAGAGCTTCAAGTATTTGTTTTGACATACTGTTTTCCCTTTTGCATATTATTATCTATTTGCATACTATTTGAAGTTGTTGCAAGGTTTCAAAAATTGCTAATATTTGCTTCAGAATGTACGATATATATATTCAATTTAATATGTTTTAATATAGTTTTTCTCTCATTTAATAACAAGTTTGTTTTTATTGAATGTAATGTATCAGTTTATTTTATTGTTGGGATATTTCATTTATTGTTTAGAGCCAGTCATCTTAGCTTGGTAACAGTTTGTTTGCAGCCGTTGTTATCGACAGACTTTTCAAGAGCATTTTTCTGCATTTCATCGGTGTATTTACTATCGCGAGAATGGAAAACAAGTCACATGGTCAGATTATCCAATGAGAATGCAGTGTTAATATGAAACTGCAGGAGTTGTAATGATTGGTCTGTGGTTTCAGGTACTCTGCTGACCTGACTCACATGCCAGAGTATAACATGATCGCTCAAGGTGGCACACCAATCATACATCCTAAAGGTATCTCTCATCATCTGATCGTCTACCAGGTTTTAACATCCTTATGCTTGTTTTATAGCTCAGTCAAAATTGAGGCTTAAATTCTGCCTTACTTTCAATCTCAAAAAGTATATATTTTTCCCATATGGTGCCTAAAATTTTCTATTCAGCTCTATGAATGAAACCTTAACAAGTCTTGTTAACTTAGAAGTATTCCAGTATTGAATCAAATATACTATAAAAAATATTTTTTTCAAATAATAATTTTTTATTTTGGTAAAGGCAACTTTGGCTGGCAGAAATATTTAAGGGAATTTATTGCGTTTGAAAAATGTGCAAACCTGTTCACGTTGCTAACTTTACCACTGATACAGTAATTCCTTGATTGAGACATTAAGAATAATTGATGTCATGACACCAGGCATGAATTCCTCAACATACTTTTTACTACAAACACAATATGATGTTTCTTATGTTTGGGTTGTGAAATTATAAAGGGGTGCACCTGTTAAGCACTAGAAAGTGATCTCATTCAACATTTATTTGATACTTTTACTAATGGAAATATTTTGTTGAAATTTTGCATATTATCTCAAAGTATCTATTAATTTAACCTTAAAATTTGTATTGTATATGTATATTAATAGATCTTGTTCTGTGGCTATTGTCTACCCTTTCTAGGACAGTTCTTGTATAATTGACAAACAAAATTGAAACTTTCCAATTTCATCACACCATCAGACACATAACTTTAAAGTCCATTGTTAGTTTAGTTTTAACTATAGTTTAGATGTTCCTACTGACCTTTGTATATGTAGATACATTTTTCAAGTTTCTGCACACTACTTTACAGTAATAAATAATTATAATTTAACAAAGAATGTTTCAAAGTAAGAGGCCTCTGGCCAAGGCAGGACAGGACACATTGAACAATTAATGTAAAATAAGCATCAATGTGTTGAACAGATGCATGCACATTACATATATCTGCATTATGCACATGGCTGTTGTGTACATTAAATATGTATAGTTTTTGGTAAATGTTTGTACTCATGTAGATGCCTTTTTGCAATGATGATTCTGAAACATGAATCAATATCACAAACTTCATATAATCTAACATATAATCTAACAAAGCTCTACATATCAATTCAGCAAGACCAAAGCAATTATGATTGTCTAACCTTGTAGAGCAAATTGAACATTAGCATATTAATCCAATATAATGTGCATTAACCCAGTAGATTTTACTAATCCTTGTACATGTGTCCTAGTTGTGTGTTTGTATGACTTGTGGTGTCTGTGTGGTTTGCAGTGTTAGGTCATCGAAGGTCCGGGTCTCATGGCACACCCACGTTCCTAGTGCCTGCGGGAGTCATGCAAAGTGCATGTTTAATGCAGAACAAAGGTTAGATAATATGTTGTGTACAGCTCAATGTTTCTGGGTTCTATGTGGGCCTTCCATCATAGGTGGACTTTATGTGTTCCTTCCATCATATGATCTCACCAACAGGGCTGTTAAACGTATGGGATTTTAACAAGTCTACAGCTCATGTAAAGTACTTGATGTGTTTCATGTAGAATTATTTTTTTTGCTTGGCATTTTGTCATTTATACTAAACTGAACTCTCAAATATACTAAACTTAACTCTCACATCATAGCCATGATGAAATATAACCTCTTCTAAAATTACGTGGTAATGATTATTTTTGTTCGTCTTTAAGGTTTGTATTTTATATTCTGTTTGCTTCTTGTACTTTTATATAGCTTTAAATGTAGTGTGTGCATATTAACATATGTATGTGTCTTGAATGATGGTTCTACTGACTAATAATATGTATACTACCATTGTAACACCACTTTTAGTTTTCATGGTATCTATTTTGTTTCATTTCCACTATATTGGAAGACATATCATGGTCCCATTGTCAATAGTTTTAGAAGAATTATATGTTTCTTATTCCCATAACACACGGGCAAACTGTCAATATTTGACACTTGATGTGTGCGTCTATTTATTGTTCAGGAGCTTTCTTTCCTATTTGTTCAAGTACCATGCGGAACTATAAGAGCATTTACCATGTTACTGCAGTAATGTAAACTGAACAAGAAACAACCTTGCTTATACAGTGTTAATAGTGCTGATGAATAAGATAATTAGTGCACAATTTTATTAAATTGTTATCCTTCTTGCACTGATTTAATTTTTAGCCTGACTATTCACCCATTTGTTGGCACCTGCGTAATGCTCTGGTAAAGTTAAACATTCAACATCTCAATATCCCTGTTTCTACAGTTTCTACTACAGGCAATCACTTCAAACTTCATACTTGGGTACACAGACATGGTGTGAGGACCAAGTTTCATAACCTGCAATTTTGCAGGTTTATGCCCCTTTTTGTACTAAGGAAATTCAGATTAACATTTGATTGCAACATATCCATTTATCAATATGCACAGCAAATATTGAAATAAAACTTTACATCTGTGTTCATGGTATTTATAATCAGAAACTGACCAAATTCAGAATTAGGTTTGCATGCAACAAGCAATCTCTCTTAGTACTACAGATATTTAATTTAAACTTTTAAATATGTCTTTGGGATCATCATGCAAATTCGCTAATGGCTAATAACTCTGACCTGCAATTTAGCATAATTATGCCCCTTTTTTACTTAGAAAATTTATGTTAAGGTTTGCATTCAACAACTCAATATGTCTATATCTACTACAGATATTCAAATTAAATATAAATGTGTGTCTTAGTGGTCATGTTATATGTTCACTGAGGGCCACAACTATTACCTTCAATTTTGCCGAATAATGCCCATTTTGTACTTAAGGTTTGTGTTTGCTGACTTATGTTTGCATCAAACATACTTGATAGAATTTTGGATACAGCAAGCCTGCATGAATAACAATAATTTTGGGCCAGTAAGATCAATGAAGCTGTTGCTTAAAATAGAGAAAATACTCCTTTTTAATAACTTCTGTCAGGATCGAGATATTTTGATGAAATTTAACCTGTAGGTAGCTTCCATGCTAATCTAGCTTGGCATTGCATTTTGGGCCAGTTGAATTCCTTTCAATAACTTTAGTTTGGATGGAGGTATTTTGCTGTGTACAGGGTATTGCATTTAGGGCTTGTTAGTTCAAGTCACAGGTACAAAATGTACAACAACTGTTTCCACTGAGCACATTGTCCTTGCTTTGAGGTTTTGCGCTCAAATTTGGTGTGTAGCTACCATACATGTACATGCAGACATAGTTTGTGATTGCATTTGGTGTGTAGCTACCATACATGTACATGCAGACATAGTTTGTGATTGCATTTGGTGCCAGTCTGGTCAAGGTGAAGTCACTGTTATTTAACATGAATACAGTTTAGGGTCATTAACTAAAGTTTTGATGGCAGTTTTGCATTGAAATTCGTTTTAAGGGTGGTTTATATGCCCTTGTTTGGGATTGCATAGTTATTTAAATTTAATTAAATAAAAATACAAAATTAATAAAAATAATTGAATAATGACAATTTTGTTTTGTGGCATGGTTACGTTTCTTGCAGTAATCAAAATTTTCCAATTTAATATTGTTACTTTAATTAAATATGTTACTATAAAGGGATAATAAACGTTTTCGAGCATGATCACCTGCCGGCGCTCGAAAATCCGTTCCTGCCCGAATATAGTGCGCAGCACGAGGGCAGGAACGGATTTTGAGAGCGCCCACGGATGATCATGTCCAAGAAAATGTGTATTTTCGCTATTATTGCATAAACAAATCACACATACCAAAAAAAATTAAAATAACATTGGAAACAATATGTCTTGTTCATTGGACATCGACAAAATAATTCGATTACTTCATATGACATCATACAGTTCAAGGTTGTGTTTTACATATGCCTTACTCGGTCATCATCAGAAATAACGAGGCTTTACCTTCGGATAGGCAGTTTTCGATTTAAAATGTGTTTAAACAGTGGATTAATGCACATTTGAAATGCAGCTGCGCAAAGAAATGAGGAATTATTTTGTCGATATCGAATGAACCAGACATATTGTTTACAATGTTATTTTAATTTATGGATATGAAAAACACATAACAGGGCTTAAACGGCACGTGGATCGCCTTGTTCATACACAATTTTTCCCGTTCAAGCCCTCCTTTTGTCAAGTTTCTGCACCCTGCCAGAGGGCATTATAGATAGAGTTTATGCAATAATTGCATATAATCTGACCATCAAAGATGTCTTTTCAATCATTATATCCGAAGACTGACAGAAAATGTACATTACACCATAAAAGGGGAAGAATAGACGAGCGCGCTGTATTGGGACAGCTCTTGTTAAATAAGATTAAACATAAACGTTGAAGTGCTTATGTAAATATGCACTAGCTGACATATGTCATTCACTTCTAAGAAATCTTAGATTGCGACTAACAACAGTTACTGTTTAGCTCCTACTGTGTAATGTCTTGTGTTGTTCAGGTCGTGGCCACAGACGTATCGGGTCAGACGGCTATTCTGACATTGTGACCACCCATGGACCCATGGTGCAGCCCCCCTCCAACATCAGCATACAGAAGTCTCCCCCGGCAACCATACACCACGTCAGCACCTATCCAGGCAATCTGCATACAGGTTCAAGGGAGACTACTCCAGTGCCTCATGCAGGTTAACTCCCTTGTTTCATGTTTGTTCTTAAAAAATGATTGTCTAAAATGAAAATAATGCACATTTTACCAACAGGACAGACCTGCTACCTACTGCCTATCTGCTACCTTTGAATGCTGCAACAACTTTATGACTGCTGAAAGTTGCATACCTTTATCATTGTTTGCTTCCAATTTAAATACTTGTATATGGATTGGTGGCACTTAGTATACCACAAATTCAATAAGCTTTTTGGTAAGGGGGTCCCAGCTATAGGATGGGGAAAAATACCATGTAAACACCTTAAAAGGAGATTACACGTTTGTTTAAGAATGCTATTTACAAACTTAAAAGATGGTGATAAAATAATTAATTTCTATTCACAAACCATTATGGACATAAATAATGTCTATTCAAAATTGAATGCTAATAATTTTGTTAAAATTCAAAGTACTTTAAGCATCTTTACATGTACAAACATCAACTCCAGAGGTATTAGATTTAGTCGTTCTATATCAGAAATATACTTGAGTGAGGTCTTTATTAATCTCTGCATTTGTACTTTCTCTATTGGTTTCTCTTCCTTCCCATTCTGACAAAAATATTTTAAAATTGTAAGCTGTATAAGAGACAAACCTGTCTGATTTTGTTTGGATTGTAACTTCATAGTTCATAATGATTTGAAATCACTTGCAACAAAAGTTCACCATATTGAGCTGTATTTTCATGTGTTAAAGCTCAAAGATGAAATGAACCATAATACAGATTGTCCTGATGCAATTTAAAATTATAAATCCCCATGTTCTGCTTGTAGTGACGGCTGTACAACCCATTACCGTAGCTTGTAGTGACGGCTGTACAACCCATGACCGTAGCTGTAAGGTGGTGATGCGGGGAGCATGTTAGACCCCTGTTTCACCTAAAAAGTTAAGCACATACATAGGGGCTGTAGGTCAAATTGGCCATAATACATCTTGTACTTTCACTTGTTGTGTTAGACATTCCTATGCGGCAGTGTGTGTTGCAGGTTCCAGGGAGAACACTCCCCCCTGCCGGTCAGTGTCCTACAACCCCACCCCCACGACCACTGACCCAGGGGGTCGGGCCACAGGCAGGTCCGCCTCCTGGACCTCCGAGGTTCCCATCATGCCTCCACTCAGCGTCAATGTCAACCTCGGTCCTGACCCAGGTATGAAATATGACAAACTCACTAATAAATGTTTGGCAATATGTTTGTTTTCTGTATAATTTGATTTGTCCTATATTAATTGTTACTTAAAGGCTAAAACAAGCACAAATAGCTGATATTTGGAAATTAAAGAACAGGGTTCCCTTGATTCAGGCACATGGGTACTTCTGACTTGGAAATTAAAGAACAGGGTTCCCTTGATTCAGGCACATGGGTACTTCTGACTTGGAAATTAAAGAACAGGGTTCCCTTGATTCAGGCACATGGGTACTTCTGACTTGGAAATTAAAGAACAGGGTTCCCTTGATTCAGGCACATGGGTACTTCTGACTTGGAAATTAAAGAACAGGGTTCCCTTGATTCAGGCACATGGGTACTCCTGACTTGGAAATTAAAGAACAGGGTTCCCTTGATTCAGGCACATGGGTACT